>APFE031307016.1:0-11986 GCA_000404065.3 Pinus taeda
CTTTCCTTCTAACCAAGACAATTGGAGACCCACATGGTGATGTGCTAGGTCTTATGAACCCTTTCTTGAGCAGCTCCTGTACCTACTTCTTGATTTCTGCATTCTCTAAAGCAAACAACCTGTACATTTCGATGTTAGGCAATGGAGCATCTTGCTACAAATTAATATCATGTACTATTTCCTTTTTGGGTGGCAGACTTTTAGGTTGTTGAAATAGCATATCATATTCTGAAACAACTTTTTCTAAATCAGCTTGTGTTTAGCATTACAACCCTCAAATACATTGGTTTTATCAGGTTTCTTTTCCTTTACAACCATCAGTGAAAATTGTTTGCATGAATTTACAATTCTTTTCATCTGCCCTGAGTTTATGAGAGTATAATTTTTCTTGAGTTTATGAGCTCTTACAATATATTCGATTCCATCTTTAATGAGTTGATACTTGTTTTCAACTCTATATAAAATGGCTTTTCTATCATACAAGTAAGGACTTCCTAAAACAATTCCACATATATCCAAATGAACTATATCTAACTCAACGTCATCTACAAATACTGACCCAAAAGAAAACCTAAGTTTACATTGTCTAGCCACTTGTAGCTTTTCTTTATCACATAACCAACCCAATGGATATGGCTTCTTGTGAGGTGTGGTTAGTAATCCCAGCTTCTTTACAATTGCTTCAGAAATTAAGTTTACTTGTGAGCCACTATCAAACAAAGTATCAATCTTTTGATGCTTGGAAATAACTCTAATATGAAAATGCTCATGTCCTTCGCTCTCATTTTCTTCATTATCAGTAGATTGTGCATAATTACTAGTAGATGCTTCATAATTTTTACCTTTTATACCTGTGGTTGTGATTCATCCCTTGAGTCTGACCCCATATCTTTTTGAATAGCTGCAGCAGTCTTCTTCTTTTTGCCATCGAACTTCTTGGGTCTCAACTCCAGATGCAGAATCCAACAATGTTCATCATCACGCCCATCCTTCTTGTAGTGAGTGCATGAAGGTTTGGTCTTTTGTACAGCATTTGTCTTCCTCTCTTTCCATTTCTACTTTCTCTTTTCCTTGTTCTTGCTTGCAGTGGGTTTTGATGATCCCCCAACTTCTGGGTTCACATTCTTGCCTCTAGCCTATAGATGTGTAGCCTGAATAGATATGTCATCTATGCTAGTGGGATTAAACATGAGAATGGTGTGCTTTAAATAGTTGTGTAGACCACCTATATACTTCAGCAGAGTTTCAGGTGAGTCTAACAAAATTCCTAGAATCAGAGCTCTTTTTCTAAATTCTTGGGTGTAGCCTTATCCAATTTGCCCTTTTAATTGGCGAAGAGTTTGCCAGCTCATCATAGCTTGTTGCATATAAGCTAGTAGATAGAACTGTATTTTAATTTCAGAAGCAAATTCACTCCAGACAGGAAGGATTTTACCATGCTTCTTCATGTCAACTTGTGTCCTTCCTTCCCACCATACCAAGGTAGTGCCTCCAAGGAGTAGGTTGGCCAGCTGAATTTTACTTTTGTCTGAATCAATGCTCTACACCCTGAAATATACATCAATCTGTCTAATCTAATTATCTAGCTTCTTTGCATTCAAATCTCCATCATATATTGGCAAATCAAATTTAACATCTATTTTAATCTAAGATGTTTTCTTTTTATTTTCAGGGCTATTAGGAGGTGTGGGAAGCTTTTTTTCTTTCCCTTTGCCTTTAGAATGGTCATGGAGGAGAGATTCTTCTGCCCCTTTATCTTGTTTGGAGTTTGATGAATCTTCATCTCTACCTTTCTTAAATTCTCTATACATTTCCTCTACCATGGCTCTCATGGTCATGAAACTATCCATGAACTAGGAGTCTGATTCCAAGGGAGTTTCTTCTGCCATTTTCCTCTTAGGATATACTCTTCCAATCTCTAGGTTAGCTTCAACCAATTCTCCTTCTCCTAATTTGGCTTTGTCCTAGTCAGCATTCAACAACAAAATACAGCAAAAGCTTGTCTAACCTTAGCAACCTAGAGCTCTCATAACACTTGATCTGGAATGGATCTAAGACAATTAATAAGGTATTAGAGAATCATGTGCATGGATGTGTCTATGTTATTTTATGCAACGGATCGATAAGATTGTGAAATACACAGACAATGAGGCAATTAAAGAAAACACAATAGGCAAACATATAAACACAACAAGTTTAATAAGGAGTTCACCCAATACTCCTAGGCTGTGTCTCCTGGGCCAGCCTTCAGTGGTGGCCTCTCTATTATGTTTTCAAAGCAGAGTTTTTACAACTGTGAGCTCAATTTGAGTCTCACATACAGATATAAATCAGCAAGACTGTACCTGGATCCCCCAAGTCCCTGGAGTACATGGACTCTACTTATTGACTCTCAACCTCTATTGGTCACAGTAGTATGAGCCCAATCTGAGACTCATACATGACAGGCATTACAAAGGAGTGTGCTTGAACCTCTCAAGCCTTCTCTGGAGTGCACAGACTCTCTGACTCTCTTTGTCTTTGTCTTAACTCTGGCTCGATGCTGCCTTTTCTTCTGCAGGTCAGCTTGACTTCTTCTCTCTACTCTTTGCTCTTAGCTTTCTGCCTCTTAACTTGCTTACCTCTCTCTCTTTCAGTTCATGGCTTTAAAGCCAATCTGCTTTCTGACTATTCGTTTCCGCTTCCCTTGCCTCTATCTGTTCGAATTCCTCTTTCCTGCATCATCAGTCACTGTATAATGCCTCACAGGGAGGTGGCCACCTATTTCGTAACAGATGAGTGTCAGTTCTCTTGGACATACTTGAAACGACCATTTTTTACCGTTAACTCCAAGAATGCTCGCGAAACATGATCTTCTGCAAACACATCATCCATATCAGACTTCAAATATTATACAACTCTACCTCTTAACCTCCTCAAATCCGGTCATCCATCGGAACGCGTCTTCACCATTGATCCGGAGCCTATAAATCCTACGGTCATCATACATATCGGGCAGATAAGTAACATGATGTTTATCCGTCCAATGTGGGCCGTTTTATCTCTCTTCCACTAGATGTGTGGCTACCATTCTATGGCATTGGGCAGGACTTGGTTGAAACCGCTTACCAGTTGAAGCCCTTCCGATATCCTGTCAATTTTTGTGGGACCTTGCTTCTGATGGAATCAGAACGATATCCGTTGCATTTTATGATTTTTTGTGTCCGAGTGGTTGTGGCCCGTTACACAAAAATATCGTCACCATGATTATTTTCAGTCAGTATGGGTCTATCATCACCTATACTAGCCTCTTAAGTAAGTCTTAGACCTTAGCTCTTCATGTCAAGCTTTGCAAAAGAGAGAAAGACTTTGAAAATCAATATTACTCTGGTTCCACACTTTCTCCTACTTTTACCTACGGACCCGCACTCTGTGTTCATAATACCTGCATACTTGCACGCTCTGTCTGTAAAGGGGTGGGTGCGTACCACTGTAAAAGTAAAAAAGGCGCAAGTTTATCCTAAAAAACTCACTTTTGGGTTAATTCTAGATGTTTCTAGAAGGATTTTGACATGGATTGTTCACTCCAAAGTGGTTCATGCATCCCAAAAGAGAAGGAGCTAATCCCTTGATAAGAGGAGCTATCCCTTTGAAGGAGGGCTTTATCCCTTTGAAGGAGGACCTAGTAACTTCCCTCCATTGCACTATAAATTAAGGCATTGCGTTAGTTGCTAGGGAGGTTAGAAGCTGAACATTTTGAGGGTAAATGCTGATGGAATTGGGACTTCCTAGTTAAACTTGAGAGGAAAGATCACATACCTTTTGGTTTCATTGGGAAGTGAGTGAAACTTGTCAAAGTAGAGGAGACTTCTTGTCAGACCCTGGGAGGAGCTTGTACAACATCAAGGCACAGGTTGTAAAGTTCTTCTTTCATTGGAATTAATACAATCAAATTCATTTTTCTCAACAAATTGTCTTATGTGGTTTGTTTCATAATCTCCTTGATCATTATGATGAATATGCTTTATAATATTGGCTTTTCAGGTGCTATTTAATTGTTTGCTTATTTGTGTTTGCAGAATACACTTCAAGGAAGCTCATTTGGAGCGAGGGAGCGAGGCTTCCGCAAACTTGCATTGGACCCAAGGTAGGCCTAAAACACTTGTTTGCCTTTGTTGTACTTTCATGTTGAGAGAAATATAGTTTTTGATTGGCTTGCTTGTCACTAGATATTAGTAGATACTAGGAAGGTCGATCTTGTCCGCAACCTCGACTCATTCCGCGTGACACGGCCTTTCCTTCTTTGAGTAGTTTGTCACTAATCACATATCAGAAACTACCCGCGTTGCTCGAAATGCCCTCTCGATTTGCCAATTTGCGATACCACGCGTCACTATGGGCCGATGGTCTACGCGCTTGACCGACGGTCCCGGTTGCTCCGCGCTGATCACAAATTGCAACTGTTACGAGGATACCTCCGATAAGCTTGATCTTTATAAGACTTTGAAACTTTGGCATGATTTTTAAAGAGTTCATGAAAACTTAGAGAGTGTTCTATGATCCAATTTGGATCATAATTTCATGTGTCATTGTTATTTGGAGGAGAATCATCAGCAACAGCAACCTGTTTCACAATTATTCTTGGTTTTTCATCCTTAAATAGTTTGTATATTACCTCCCAGGAGGGAGAACCTACATCCGGAGTGCAGGGAGTATTTGTAAACAATGGAGACATCTGAGACACTTCTTTAGGGTGAAATATTAATTCTTTTTGTGTTACAGACTTCCTCCTCGCCTTGATTATTCTTGACATGTCCTTTAACTTCTCATTATTAGAATTTATCTGTAAAGAAATGAACCAAGATAGGAAGGAGGAGCTTCAAAATTTGCAAAGAGTCATATCAATTCAATGTGAGTTTTATGGAAAATCCTTTCACAAACTATAAATTATTATAAATGATAAAAAAGGCTCGAAATTAGAACTATGTAGGGTGGTCATTTAATTTCCAAACATTTGTTCATGTGATGCTAACACTTTTTATTATATCGGAAAATATTTCATCGATGTTTGGTATCAGGTGATATTAACATAACTTAGCGATCTAGGATTTCTGAAAAACATATAGGTGCGGGATCTATATTAGGGAAATAGTGGAGTTTTAACAGCATGTGGTATCATCATCCATCAATTGATGGAATGCGATATCAGCTTTTGATTGATTGTGATACTGGTTTTCAACATTTCATATTTCAGCTTTTCTGCATTTCGTATTTTGGCTTTTTTCTATTTCGCATTTCTTCCATTCACTATTTCGCAATTGGCTTTTCACAATTGTATTTTCTCAATCATCTCTTCACAATTGGATTTTTCGTTATTTTTCTATTCTTTAAAACCACCAATACTATGCATAGATTTTAATAAGACCAATCCTTTTATGATATTTTTTTTATTTGTGATGATTTCAAGATTCGTAAGATTAAAACTATAAAAGGATTCCTAAAAGGTTTTATGCCCTTTTCATAAACATTCTTGTTTTATTCAAAAAGAAAGGAGTAAATATAAAACGTATCCTATTGTATCAAAACAAGGAAGGATTATATCCTAAAAATTTAAAAGGTCCCCATTATTCTATCTCCTAAGTCTAAATATAATGAGGGGTTGTGGAGTACCACAATAAGACAACAACCAATGGTACCTATATTAAATAAGGTTACAGTAAAATTGGTACACTGGAATGGTAGTTGTCATACCCATTCATCATTCAACTAGTTCAACCCAACATCGTCGGAAACATACACTAGGAAATGAAAAGAAAAAGAAACCCCGAAACCATGCCCTGCATAGGTGGCGAAGAGCTCTAGGAAGTGGACAGAATGACACTCTATTTCAAATAGATGAACTGAACCCGCCCTGGAGGAATCACATCGGGTGATAAATTTAAAAGAGTTTCTCATAGAAGAGAAGCCAAAAATAAAAGAAGCTCAACCCAGTGGAGTAACCTGTGCAACCATGGCAAGAAATTATAAGGAACATGCTTGTGAGTAGGGTAGAAGCCTCAACATAATTAGCACAAAAAACAAATGAAAGACATGGAAAGGGAGATCCACTTCACAGTTATTAACATAATTTCATATATTTATCTAGAACAAAATACATGTAGATCACCATGAACATATTACCAAAAAATGAAAAGGAGAAAGATGTTGTGGGTATCATGGTGAGAATCGAACTAGGGTGAGAGATTATGTGCATATGAATATGCAATATGACACTTTCTGTTTGGCTCAAATTCTTAAATCAAACTCCCAGTGGTGGACTATCACTTGCAAATGCACCCTACTCAAGAACACAAATGATAAATGGACTACATGAGACAACAACCCCTGTGTAAAGGCAATCCTTCTAGCAAGGTGACACAAGAGATGTGCAAGGGAAAAAAATCTAGATGAACCAAGCCAAATAGAGTTAAAAATAATAAAATTAACTCTAATACCCTAATGTACAGTTCGCTCATAAACAAATGAGTTAAGAAAATGAGTTAAGGTGCAGAGGTTGGACTAGTTGACCAAACCCACTAGCCTTTCCTTTGTCCTCAAATTTTGCTCTATGAAGTAAATAACTTAATTAACAAGTAAAATGGTACTAGAACCCTCAATAACTGATATCGTTGAGCCATTAAAGGCCAAGAAGAGGACCTATGAAAAAAGCAAGGGAAACCCTTCTGAGGCCGAACAATAAAGGCTCAAAATGACATACTAAGTATGCAGAAGAGTAAAGATGAAAAACCCAGTAAGTAAATCGACATCCAAGGTCCCGAAATAATGACCAAGCTAGTTGTGTGCTCCCTACATAAGATATCAAATGGGGAATTATGCTGGAAACAACGAAGAAATAAAATCCATATTACATTAACAACAAGAGGCTTAGTATATTGTAATGAAACTAGAAGAGGGTTTCTGAACCCCGGCACTTCCATGACAGAAGTGGTCTCTGGGGCCTTCTTCTATTCATGGTAAAGGATAAAACATATTGCTAGTGCCTTGGAAAATTGGTGCAATACAGAAATAGGAATGGGTAAATTTGAAGAGAAGATCTAGAGCATAGAAGAAGTAAAACGCTAGAGCGTGATAATTGTGGTTAAAATTCCATATACCTGGAGAGGCATTGTGGCCCGGGATTGACATGGAAAATGCAGGAAACCAGGTGTCAAGGTGAGGGAAAAAGTGAAGCGTCACTTCCACCAGAAGGAAAAAAAACAGGAAGAAGGGCTGAAATGAATTGTCACTTAGGGTTAAAGGTCCAAATTGTAACCGTTGATGCCCAGTGTTACATCCAGCCATCTACAAATCCCAACACTACCAATCAACCATGTGATATCCATGTGACAACGTTCCATGTGGATGGGAGTGAATGGTCAATGATAATTCCAAGGTAGGGTGTAGAGGATGGGTGGGGGTCACATTAAAAGAATCAACACCATAGTGGTGAAATACTATTTGTCTTCACTTAATAGAGGTGTAGAACTTAGGTTATAACCCTGCGTGCCATTCAGCCAAACACTTAAGAATATATATATTGAAACCCCTATTAGGCATAGTTGTTAGGACAGGGGGTGGGGGTATTCCACATTCATATAAATCATTAAGGAGGGATTGATGGGTGTAGTACTTAGAATTTAGTTGTAGTGAGATGCATCCATACATGATTCGAGAGGAAGAAATTAATTCCAAAAAAAAAATCAAAGGAATGAGGTATTTTACGTATGCTATCAGAACCTAGAAGCACCACTGGGCCCAAGGAATGTCATAAGAATTAAAAGAAAAGTAGTAAAATTCTGTTAAAAAAAAAAAGTAACGAAACTATATAGGATAAACAAAACTTGAACTTTGTGAAATTGCAAGGTACAAGAGTGATTAGATTCGACAACATAATGGCAGAAGAAGTTCCAGCCAACACTGGAAGCGCGGATTCATATATTGAATTGGGAGATGGGGCCACCCCAGAAAATGACCAATTCCTAGAGGTCATTAGGAATTTGCAATAGGAGCTAGCGCATTTAAGAAGCAACAATGAACAATTTCTAAAAGCTAGTGAACAACAAGAGAGAATGATCAGAGGGCTGACTGAAAAATATAGCCCTAAGACAATCAAACATGAGATTGAGAAAAGTGAAAAAAGGAGCATCGAGTGTGAACCATCTGAAATTGGGGAAGATTCTAATAGGACATATCCCAAAAGTTAGAGGAAAAAGAAGAAAACTAAATTGCAAGGAGAATTTCGAGAGATTAACTCCCCTACTTTTGAGGGGGAAAAGGAAGAACATTTTGAGGCATGGTTACTAAATATGACTAAATACTTCCAAGGATACAAGTACGAGAGCAACTTGGAGGCTAGATAATGCTACTCACTGGCGGGAGGAGGATAAAGGGGTGCATTTACTTGAGAAAAGGACCATGTCATGAGAGGCGTTTAAGAAGAAATTTAAAAATTGATATTTGAGTGAACAATATTATGATGATGACGCCAATGAATTCCATGGACTTTGGTTGGGGCAGCTCTCGATGGCTGAGTTTTTTGCAAAATTTTCAAATTTTCTACAATATGTACTCTACATTAAAGAATAAAAATATAAGGTATAGTGGTTCATGAACTGCCTACCTAGAGTGTACGAAGAGCAGATTGAATTAAAAAATCCGAAGACAATGGAAGAGAATGTTAGAAAAGATAGACTCTATTACCTGTAGTTTAGAAACAAGGGGGGGGAATTCAAATCTTGGCCAAATAATGACAAATGTAAATTTTTCATTGTAATAAAGCGACAAACACTAGGATATCTGAAAAAATTTGGGAAGGATCATCAACCGAAAAAGTTTAGTAAGGGAAATACAAATTGACTGGTACAACCACATGTTGGACCAAAGACCGTGAATCTTGATGGGAAGAAGAATAGTGGGCGAAAATAAAGAGAACCCCTGAAATATTGCGGATATGGAAAACCTCATCTACTAAAAGATTGTCCCCACAACCCTAGCTCTGTGCATAACATTCAAGCTATGCAAGAAGCTACCACCGTGAATGACATTTCCTGAAATATCCCCATGATAAGCATTGCCTTACAAATCAGACAAGCGGAACATCAATCAACTATGATTGAAATCGAAGGTATTCTCTCCAACAGACCTGTTTCTGTTTTAATTGACACTAGGGATAGTTTAAGTTATATTCAACCTCAAATGGTGGAAAAATGTGCACTTAAAACTTAGAAGTATAAAATTACGTGGCTGGTACAACTAGCAACTGGCACCAAGAGAATAGTAACCAGCCAAATAAGACAATGTTCCATAGACCTAAATGACTATTTAACCACAATAAATCTAAATGTTCTTCCCTTATGGTCTTATTTCATACTAATAGGTATGGATTGGCTTGAGAAACATGAAGCCATAAAAAAATTCTTGGAAAAAACAGTAAGTTGTGTGAATTCGTAAAGGCAAACACATACCATTCAAGGGGTGCCAAAGCCCATATGAGTACAATAAATTTTGGCTGTGAAAATGAACAAAACATGTGTGGAAACGTTGTTAGTTATTTTTTATTCATGTAGAAGAGGGTAGTCAGCCAGGGGAAGAGCGAACCTTAGATACTCTACCCATCATTAACGAATTTCAAGATGTTTTCTAAAGGAGATTCCCAGTTTAACTCCACATATCGACATATAATTTAACATTTATTTGGTACCTGGGGCAACCCCCATGCCTAGTGAACCTTACCGAATGTGTAAACCCAAGTTGCTGGAACTAAAAAATGTAGTTGCAAGAGTTGTTGGATAAAGGCTACATCAGGCCTAGTATGTCACCCTGGGGGGCACTGGTATTGTTTGTTAAGTTAAAGATGGTACATTTATAATTTTCATCAATTACTGGCAACTGAACAAGTTAACTATAAAAAACAAGTACGCATTGCCCTATTGATGATTTGTTTGCTCAAGTAAGAGGGGAAACCATATTTTCAAAGATTGAACCCATAACAAGATATCATTAACTAAGAATAAAGTAGAAGCATATCCATAAAACAATGTTTAGGACTAGATATGGACATTATGAGTTTTTAATGTTACCATTTGGCCTTACTAATTCCCCATCATCTTTTATGTGCCTAATGAACAACACTTTCACCAAATTTTTGGACAGATTTGTGCTTGTATTTATTGATGATACCATAATATATTCCAAGGATGAAGACGAGTAGAAAGAACACCTAAAGTTGGTGCTGAAAACATTAACAAAAAATCACTTGTATGCCAAATATAGCAAATGTGAGTTCTACAAACCCAAAATACAATACTTGGGTCACATTATTTCTAAGGAAGGATTGGTAGTTGACCCGGAGAAGGTGAAGGCCATGGTAAACTAGCCTACACCAAAGAATGTATCTATTGCCCATTATTTTATGGTGCTAACAGGGTATTACCACCGATTCATAGAAGGGTTCTCTAAAGTAGCTCATCCCATTACATCCTTACAATGAAAGGGGGTAAATTTTGAATGGAATGCAAAATGTCAAAAGAGTTTTGATAAGCTTAAGAAATTACTTACAACAACTCCCATATTGAAATTAGTAGATCCAAATAAAGATCTCATAATTGCCACTGGCGCTAGTATGGAAGGACTAGGGACAGTGTTTCTACAAGGTAATTCTATAATTGCATATGAATCTAGGAAATTAAAGACCCATGAAAAAAATTATGCAGTATATGATCTAGAGTTAGTCTCTATTATACATGCCTTAAAAATGTAGAGGATTTTTTTTTTTGCTGAAGCAAGAGACTTTCCTTCTATTTCAATAACCCAACAATAAAATTACTATAAGTACAAAAGGCTTGAAAAACTTTAGGCCTACGAAACCAACGAGATCAAACTAACAAAGATGAGACCCCTCAAACCAACTAAAGGACAAGCAAACGATCAAATCATCCCCACATAAAAAAGAAGACCCAAGGTCAAATTCTCCAGTGCCTCCTGTGATTAACTCGCAAAGACTGAACCAACGTGCAACCCCATAAAGAGAACCCAAGGTCAAAGTTCATGATACTTCCCATGATTAACTTGCAACGAGTGAACAACGCTGAGAGATATAGGAGAGCCAAGATGCAAGGAATTTAAGGCGTAATCATTGGTGGTATGAAGAGCCTTACCCCTGTCACATGGGGAGAGCTGAGTGGAATCACTCTCAATGAGCCAAAACCACTTACCATTCGAGAGCCTTGCGATCATAAGAAAACCACTTTTTGCCTGGTTTTCCAATCCAGAAGAAAAGTAGCGAGGAAAAATCGTTGTCGGAGCAGACTAACCTTTCATCCTGCAGAAACTAGCAATAAAGCTCACCGCCAAAACATTCTGTAACTACAAATGAAACCCTATGTCGCCATACAAGGAACTAAGGAGATAAGTTTCCTTACCCCTCAGGAAGAAATCACCATGCAGAGAAAGCCCTATTTCCAAGGGGCCGACCACTGAAATGAGAAAGAAAAGTCATAAAGAGATTTAATCATATCCTGCCTCCCGTGCCCAGCAATCAAAAGTATCTTTGTCCTCTATGGCTTGAGCATCACAGAGAGCTTTTAGCCTGCTTGCAAGCATCTCCTGCCATTTCATTTCGATTCTACATTCAGGATTAATCACACCTTGGTTGGCCAGTAGATCTGTAAGTTTGTTGGCCTTCCCCCAAACATGATTAAAGATAACCATTTGTAGACTCTAGAGATGTTTCTAGATTCTATAATACACTTGTATAAGTCTCCATTGTTTTTAGACTCTTTCAGGCGTTGTTCCATAGCTGATTTTCTTGACTGCATTTATAGAAATCTCGAAGTCTACTTCGATGAGAACATTTGAGTTGTGATTGAGTTTAAGAAGCTCTAGACATTGTTCCAAAGCCATTAATTCAGCCATGTTGTTGGTGGCATGGCCTAAATGATAGTGGAAAGTAAAAATTATTTTTCCATCT
>APFE031307018.1:3575-19245 GCA_000404065.3 Pinus taeda
ATAGGATTATGAATTCTGAGTAATAGTAATGAAATCTACTGCTGATAGTTCAAAGGTGATTTACTCACAAGATTATGGAAAGACGCATTCATCTCATTACTAAAGGAAGTCAGAGCATAAGATTATGAATTCTGAGTAATAGCAATGAGATCTATTTCTCAACATAATCATTCCATCATTAAAAGAAATCAGAGCACATGGTTGTGAATTCTGAACAATAACAATGTAATCTAGTGCTGGTGGTTCAAATATAAAACAAAGTCATCTTATTGTTAAAGGAAGTCAGAGCATTAGATATGAATTCTGAGTATTAACAATAAGATCTACTGCAAGTTATCAAAATAACATATAGATCAAGAAAGGATTAACTCCATGAGAACTCAGATCTGTTCAAGAAAACCTCTTTGCATTACTAATTATAGTTCATAGCATAAAGCAGCAGTTGAGCCAAATAGTCTCCCTCGTGGTCACCCAACTGCTGATGACAAACCCTAGAAATTAGGGAACATGTTTCCCTGTTTTTTAGGTTTAGATCCTTGAAAATTGCAGAGACTTTATCTCTTCATCCATGACACATTTTACGAAACTGAAAGAGGTTTTTGTAGCCCATGTTGTCTAGAACAAAAACCTCTCCTGGTTTTTTAAAACATTCCTCCAGCTGTTCAGAATATTTCCTTGAAAAACACGTGGCAAACAGGAAAAAATCCGTTTTCTGAAAGTAGGGTCTCAATGAAAGCTTATTATCTCCCAACTGGAAACACTTATCAAGAAAGTGATATAGGTTATTGTAGTAGGAGAGTTGATGAAGATAAACCTCCTTCAGAATTCCAAAATACCCTTTCATGTGACCAGAAACTGATCTTGAAAAAGACTGCTAAAACCAGAAGACAAAGCTTGACTTTCAGCAGTTTCATAGCGCAAGTTTAACCATAAATTCCTCCCACCTCATAATAAATTTGAAGAAAATGAAAGATTTTTTTGTAGCTTGGTATGTTAGGAATAAAATCCTCTTTCAGTTTTCAAAATTAAGTTTTTAGCTGCTCAGAATCCCTTCTGGAAATTTACTAGTAAACGCAGAAAACAGAGTTTTTTCTGCTAAAACAGGCTGCTACAGGGGTTTCGCAGCGCGCTGCGAAACTGCTGTGTAATTTCAAAAATCACATTTTCAATCCAAAACTTTTCTATTTGAGCACTTTTATATTAAAACATTCTTTTGATTGTTTCAATACCTTCCAAAACTGAATGGGAATGTTTGAAAATATTATACCAAGCAAAACTACCAAAACTTTGAAATTTCTTTATGGAGATCCTTTTTGCTGGTTCAATTGTATCTTTAAGTCTTCAACCTGTTTCTTCTGCCCTTGGTGGTACCTCCTGTACTTGTTTGAATTTCTGCCTCACCTGATAGCTGACAACTGTTGATGCAATTTGATGGATATGACAGCTGTGAAAAAATGGCTATGGATTCGAACAAATCCACAATTTCATAGCGCAGCCAGTGCAAAATATGAATTAGGCGCTACGAAATTACTTTAAAGCATGTTGCGCTGCGAAACTGCTAAAAAGGATTTATGTGCCTTTGGCAAACACTCGAACTGATGTGAACAATTTAGAACTTTTTCTTGAGTGATAACAGAATGGAAGTGGGAGGTTATTTCTATGGACTTTATTACAGGGTTTCCATATACTTCTAAACAACATGATGCAATCATGGAACTGGTTGACAAGTTGATCAAAGTGGATCACTTTGCAGTTGTTAAATCTACAAATTTATCTAGTAATGTGACTCAAATATTCATAAAGGAAATTGTGAGATTGCATGGAGTTCCCAAGGATTAATCATCTTGGATAAACATGCCAAAGTTACTTCAAATTTTTGGAGAGAACTATTTTCAAGCTTGGGAACAAATTTGGCCTTTAGTATAGCTTATCATCTTCATACTGATACGAAAACTTAGATGACAAACATAATTTTTGAAAATATGATAAGAATGTATTGTATAATTTACATATAAAAATGGGTATCAGGGATCACTGAAAATGAGCACATTTGAATCACTTTACGGGAGAAGTCGTAGTACTCCTAGCATCTAGAGTGATCCAATGAATAGGTTCCTTATTGGGCCTGAAATGTTGAAGGGCGTGGAATAAGAAATGAAAACCATTATAAGGAATTTGAAGGTGGAACAAGACAAGAAAAATATATATGCAGATCAGTAAAGGGTGAACAAAAATTTTCAAGTTGGGGAACATGTTTACCTACAAGTTAGACCAAAGAAGAGCTCCTTCAAATTTGGGTCATGTGTCAAGTTGGCACCATATTTTTGTGGGTCATTTGAAGTGCTTGAAATGATAGGGCCAGTAGGCTATAGGCTGGCCTTGCAACTATCAGTGAAATTTCAGGATGTATTTCATGTTTCATTGCTTAAAATATATGTACGGGATGTTCATCATATAATTGATTGATCTATGTTACAAGTAGAACTAGAGGGGGTATTCCAACCAAAATATCTATGCATCTTGGATTGGAGGCAACTCACACTTCGGAAATGAGAAATAAAGCAAGTCAAATTACAGTGGAGACACTTTGGGCCCGAGGAAGTCACATCGGAAATGGTTGACCAGATGCGAGTAGCATATCCTTTTTTGTTTGTTGATTGAGGAAAATGTAAATATATCTTGTAAATGGTGTATAGGCTGGGTCTCGGCTCCCACACTGTGTTTCAACACTCTCAATTGTCTCACGCTACGGGGTTATCAAAGGCAAAAACCAATTTCATAGACGAACCACCTGTTCAATCTTCTACAACTAGATCTAAATCTAATCTTTTGCCTTATTTCTCTGTGGCTGGGTTCTACAGGCAAGTAAAATATGGCTCCCAGCTTTGCGAAAATAGTTGTTGGCTCAGTTCCATCTGCCTTTGGAGGGAAATCTCCTGCCCATATCATCAGTGAAGCCTCAGCTCCCACTTTCTAGGTAGTCCAGGCCTCACTCGATGAGGCTTTGAAGTTTTCTGAAAGTGCCCTAATTTGTCGATTCAATGGTTTTTAGCCGCAGCTGACAGCTCTCCACAATTGGATCTTAGAGGTATGGAAGCCTGTCACTTCTGATGAAATTAATATCTACCCCTATGCTAAGGGTTTTTTTATAGTATATTTTGAAAATCCTAAAAGCAAATAATTTATTCTAGATTCCAACCCTTGGTTTTGGGAAAACTCAGGCCTATTCATGAAGCCATGGAACCCATCATTCGATCCCTCAACAGAAGTCATAACCTCAGTACTATTTTGGGTGAGATTTCCAAGTCTACCCTTGCATCTGTGGAATCTCCCCTCACTAAAATCCATTGGAAATGCAATTGGGAAATTTTGCTGTAGGTGCCCAGAAATAGAGGAATATGCCAGAACCACCTATACACGCATCTATGTGGAAATGGACTTTAGTGTTAGATTCCCAGCTAAAATAAACCTAACAAGTAAAGACTATGTGTGGAACTAGAAATTCGATTATGAAAGTGTCCTCTTCAGATGTCGATCCTGCTTTGAGATAGGCCATCTAGCCAAAAATTTCCCAAAATCCTCCTAGAAAAAATTTGCTAGATAAAACCACCATAGGTCTACATGGTGCAAAGGAGCACAAAAAGAACACTACACTATCATCAAAGAATAATACTCTAGAGAAAAATCTGAATCACAAGAAATCGGGCAAGAAATAAACAACTCTAAAGACAAGCAGGGGGAAAGCCCCACCCAACAACAAAAAAGTGAACTCAACAACCCCTCAAGCATCAACAGTTATGAGGATTTGAATAGTACAAAATAAATCTTTATTTAACAGCAAATCAGATCTCCTAGACCAAACTTCTTCTTCGACTATCTTCAAAAGGACGAACACAATAGATCGTGAAGCTAAGACACCAATGTCCCAAGAACTAGAAGAGATGAAGGAGATGCAAGTTAAATGAAGTTGGAAGACCATAGAGAAAAAAAAGAAAGCTACAACACCGATCTCACCAAGAAAGACGAGGAGCTAGACAATTAAAAACTAAGAAAATTATAGGTCTGATAGACCAAGTTGGTCTCAGTGGACATTAACCACTACCATCACCATCACCATAAAGCTCCAAATCGATTATTTAAAGCATGTTTCTATTTTTTGTTTAGTTATAGAACATAGAGGACGGTTTTCCCCCAAGGGGGAGGGGTTTGTGATGGCCCTAGGCTAATTACCCTTCACTGTAAATATTTCATATAATTTGATTATAATTAAAAGGCATGAGAATTGGGACATGGATTCCATATTTTGAGGAAGGGGACTGTTTGGGATTTAAAGGAAGATTTACTTTTTCCATGACATCCATTGAACGCTAGAAGGTGTGCCTTAAATGGACTAGTTTTTCAATGTAATTGACTAGGAAAGAAGGACAAAACCATGCCTGCCTTGGGTAAATCCATAAGGAAAAAAGGAAAAAATTAAATGAATAATGGATTGCATTGGAAGTTGAGGGATAGCGAAGTCAACTAAAAGGAAGTGGGGAGGAAGGGGAGTTGACACAAAAACACCCCCCCACTACATACAACATAACCATTGTAGCAAAGAAGGAAGGGGGTGAAAGCAATGTCTATTCATAAGACAAAAAAAAAAAAAAAAAAAAAAAAAAAAAAAGATCATTCTCTGAAAATGAAACCCCATGCACTGAAAGGAAGAGAGAATTTGCAAAGAGAGTGCTCACATGCATTGTGAGAGAATAATTTTGATGCAAAGGAAAAAAAGAATGTAGGAGATCACAATTGAATGATAATCAAGAGAAGAAAACTCTATTTTTTTATCATAGCGTAGCAGAGTGTTGATCTAGATTTCCATTGATGTCAATATGGCAATATTCTGGATAATAAATGATTATGTGAAGCCAAGCAAAGCAAATCCGTCAAGAAACAGGAGCAAGAATTCGAAAAGGAGAAGCCATGGTGAAGCCAAAGAGTAAGAGAAAGAGTCCATCGGAAGCCATCAAAGAAGAGCTATTGGAGCAATGTAGCATAGGAGTAAAGAGAAGCCACAAGAGCGACGAGCCAACAAAAATTAGATCTATCACATATTCCAAGAGTAAGAGCAATATTGGAGGAAGGAATAAACTATGGAAACCTTTTAAAATTTCACAGCGCATAACACAAACTGGAGGAGTTAACATATCATATCGGCGGGCTCTATTATATGTCACCGCGTAAAACCCTGATTGTGATATAAGGTGCAGACTCAATCTCTCCATTATAAGAAGCCCTAAAGAAACATAGTGTCCATCATATTAGAACTTTCATATCACAAGACTTAAATGGATGTAACATTAAAACACCAATTGCGATATTACTACAGACCCGACGACACCACTATAATATGACTCAATATTATATTGCATCTGTAGCATAATCACAAACCATAAAGTTTATTACGTATCACTGCCCAAAATCTATGGTTGTGATATATATACAGACCCGCGAAACCATTACAATTCACCTTAAATAAACATCGCATCTACCTGTCAGAATTGTCATGTCGCAAAGTCTTAAAGGATGTCACACCATCGATTGCAATAAGGGCATGGACCCCAGACTGTCGATTGTGATAAACCCGACGAACCGCTGATTGTGATAGATTTGAGGACCCGGCGGATCTATTGATGATTTTTTAATATTATATCGCTTCTGATTTATTGGCAATATCAGTATTGGCTATGTTACATCGGTAATGTTAAAGGTTGCAATTGTGGGACCTTCAAAAGTTGCGATTACGATTGATGACGTGACATGTGGGACCTCCATGTGGGTATAACAACTCTTATATGATTTCCATGAATAATCAAGTCTATGAATAAAAGACTCTCCGATATATATTTTTAATATGCAAGTCAGCCTCCCTCCAATAAACGTGTCCTTTGGTCATTGGTGAAACTCGTATAAAAACGAGTTAAAACGCTTCACTTCAAGGTGCGGATCTCGAGCATCGATTACAGAGAGAATAAGTAACAGTTCGCAACTCATGAACTTGAAGGAACAAAGGAAGTCGAAGACTGAGCAGGAAGGAAGAAAGATGAAGGTCTAGTAGGAAAGAAGGAAGTCGAAGGACGAAGCAATTATGTTGATTGGGTTAATATTTGAAAGGCTCAAACCTTTGATAAATTAATCTATGAAAGAAGTACAGAACGCAACCTGAAGAACATTTCTGTGAAAGGAAATAAAGTTTCATTTGTCATCGTTTGAAGGGAGCAGTAGACATCACCAGCATTGAAGTGTTTGTGACTTTGTTTCTTAGAAGTAAGATATCACGACAATAAGAAACATGAGAGGCGGTCACTCTTGAAACAGTTACTGCAACATTAAGAACAGAGGGTTGAAAATAGAGAATTGTTTTTTGTGTATACATTGAGGGCGTAGCGCAACTTATCAAGATATCATGTTTAAAAGCATCGACAGATCTTGAAAACATTATTGGATATCACAATGGCTATTTGAAATCATCATGAGGTAAATTCGCAGACTCTGTTTGGGCAATATGAAGAGTTATGAAGATTCCTTCATATGAAGACAAGTTGTCATTGATGAAGTAGCATGGCGACTACAGTGAAGTTGTAAATTGACCAAACATAGTGAAGAAGATTTTGAGAGTGGTGTAATACAATCAAAACATTTCTTGACAAAGAAAAAATATAGGGTCAGAGCACTTGGGGTTGGTGCCTTAGAATTGGAAGGATTGGTGTCCTTGGATTTGGTGCTCATAAACACAAGGTTGGTGCCTTGAGAAGATAGGGTTGGTTCCCTAGAGGTTGGAGCCTCACAAAAGACCAAGTTGGTGCTTGGAAACAGGTTGGAGCCTGGGAGATTGAATATCGGTGTCTTCATCAAGGTTTGGATCCCTATATATATTGTAACTGATTTATTGTAAAGATTATATAATAAGAGAATTTATTCCTATTTTTCATTTTGTGTTCTAAATATAATTTATTTAACTGGTAA
This sequence comes from Pinus taeda, assembly GCA_000404065.3. Taxonomy (NCBI): domain Eukaryota; kingdom Viridiplantae; phylum Streptophyta; class Pinopsida; order Pinales; family Pinaceae; genus Pinus; species Pinus taeda. The sequence continues at coordinate 10,584 of APFE031307018.1, forward strand.
AAATAACAATTGAAAAGGAATATTGATTTAGCCCCCCTCTCAATATTTCCAACAATTGGTATCAGAGCTAGTACCTTCACCAAAACCTGACTCCTTGAAGGTTCATCAATTAGAACACAAATGGAAAATCCAAGGAAGAAAGTCTCCAATCCTCCTAAAGATGCGTCTCCCTCAACCATCAAAGTTAAAATAAATCAATTTGTAAAGGCTCCATGGTTCAACGGAAACTTTGATATATGGGAAGCAAGAATGAGGAATTTCTTAAAGTCTCAAGGCATTGAAGTTTGGAAGTCAGCGATTACTGATGGATGAATAATCCAAGGAGTACAATGCAAAAGTGAGGAAGGAAATCCTGAATGGGCTACCAGATTCTATAAAGGACAATTTAGAAAATTGTTCATTAGCAAATGGTATATGGGACTAACTTCATGACCTTCACGCAAAAGGTTCATTAACTATGACCACTAGTCAAGAAGATGATGGAAAGCAAGAAGGAAATCCATAACCTATCATCGAAGTTGAAAATAAGAATGATGGCATCAAGGATAAAGAAGACCCAAAAGATGAACAAAATGAAAAAGAGTTTGAAGAATATATCATCACTAAACTTATGGCTTCCATGGAAGAGATTATCAGTTTGAAAAATGAAAACGAGGAACTTAAGAAGAGAGCACTAGCTGGTGACCAAGACCAAACAAGGAAGGAAGTTCACCTTGTCAAGCTTCAAGTACAAGAAAAGGATGAAGACCTTACCAATATTAAGGAAGAATTTCATCAAAACAAAAGAAAGCATCATGAAGAAGTCCTATCCATAACAAATCAATTGGATAAGGAAAATAAATAGGGAGATAACTTGTCAAGCCAACTCGAACAAAGGCACAAAACTTGAACTAACTTGAAGTAAATATTGGTGAATACAAGGAAGAGGTCTCCTCTCTTAAATCTCAACTAGAAGAAGCAAGGAAACAAGCACAAGGAGCTGAGAAGAGTATGGAAGCATTGGTAATCATATAATGTCAAGTTGATGAAGTAGAAAAGGAGAGAAACACCATGCTATGTAAACTAAAAGAAAAGGATCAAGAAATCTTCAAACTAGAATCCGACCCCAACCTTCTCAAGGCCGAAACATGTAAAGCTACAAGGATCATGGAAGAAATGGAGAGCAGTGTAGCTAAGGAAAATGAAGAAATATTCATAATGAAATTAGATAGAATCTCCCTTAAAATAGAAGCAAATGAAGCAACTTGTATCAAGGAAGAGATTGAGAAACAACTTGCCAAGAATAATAAAGACTGCAAAATATTGGAAGAAGAGATTTTCTCTCTCGAGAAAAAGGTTGAAGGGATGGAAAAAATCTTGAATAGCTCCCAAGCCTTGGATGACATGCTCAGGCATCAAAGATCTCCATTTGATAAATCAGGTCTCGGGTATGCAGGTGAATCCTCAAGCAAGAATGATAATGCTTCAAACAACAATGATGTGAGGAAGCCAGAAAGAAATATTTATGCTCCCAGTTCAAGCAAAGGAAAAGATAAGAGTCAACGCAACAATGAAGGAAGTCTCATTCCAAGAATCAATATAGATGATGTCAAGGATGCAAGAAGCAATGGCTATAATCAAAGGATCTCAAGGTAGAAAGACTTCAAAAGTATTGCTAGCCCCTGAGGTGCAGTGCCAAACAGATCCAAAACACTCTTTGAGTCCTTGAAAATTGTTTAAAAGATCAAAATTATCGCAAGAGAAAAACCTTCAGGCAGGTGGAAAAACACTATTGGGAGGAAAAAAACCCAAGGAAGTAGTAAAAAAACCAGAGTAGGGGACGCTTGATAAAGGAATGCACAACAGCCATCAGATCTGGCCGATCAACGGTCCAGATCCAGTCGGAAGATCACAATCAGCGGTGGCAACCAGCGGATATTAGCGCAGACCATATGAAACTTGCAATGGCAACCGGTGAAGTCAACGTGGACCGTCAATCAAGTGCACAGATTGACAGCCCATGTCACATCGCAGAACTGCTATCAGAGAACAAAACGGAGCGTTCACCATGGGCCCGAGGCATGAGTGATATGCAATTGCGATCAATCGCATTGGCAGATCGTAATCATGGAAACATTATGGAGCGAGCCATTTATACATGTATATGTGCGATGTGATTAGCCAGACCCGATGGCTATATAATCATTGTTGCATAGATTTTGAGATCCATAGAAAAGGGGAACCTTGGAGCAGGACCAAAGTGACTTGTGATATGCAATAAGACCTGGACCAGAAAGCGTTCGTGAGGGGAAATATATAAAATTTGAAGTCCGTCATGAGCCATTTTTAATGTATTTCCAGTGTTTTTAACATATTTCAAAATACAAAGGGAAGACTGGGAACAAACCATTTGCGACTTGTGATGGTGATAAGGATGGACCCGATAGAGGAATTGGCAGTGCTTAAGGACTTTTGAAGTCCGAAATAAATGGAGCTTGGCGGGATTTTACAGTGTTGCAGCATTTTCTCCTTGTAAAATAGAAAACGACTGCGTTCTGGATTCTGAAGGATTTCAAGGGCCCAAGGCACCATTCCATTACTGAACAGAGGTTGGGAGATAGAGGCTGGGAGGATAAAAATCCACATCACGATGCAGCCAAAACCATCAGAAGTGATCATGGAGCATCTCTGGCATGAATGAGCTCCCTGACAACGCAACACATTTACCATAATTCAGTTCCTGTTGTTAGAAATAGAAACCTCTGAGCTCATTCGTGCCTAGTCATGGCATCAAACAATTAAAAAGATAGAGAGGATAGATTAAGACATTCTGAGCCTTTGAGAGCTCAGGAGAATTGTAAAAAAGCCTATAAATGTCTGAAAGTTATAAGTATGAAGGGTTCAAATTTTGGAGACTGTGGATACTCTGCTCCTCTAGCTTCTCATCTTCATTCTGGCAATATAATATTCTTTTGTTGTTACATGTTCAATTCACATTTTATTTTTTGTTCTAAGCCTGCACTTGAATAGGTTATTCATGTTTTCTTCTTTGTCTAATGCCAGATAACTATCATCTTATCTCTGCGTTGATAAATTAGATTTGCAAGCTTCAATTACTTCCTGTAGCTAACCATTCATATGTGTTTATGTATGCATCTACTGGTACAATCAGTATTCTCCATCTGTTCATTGAATCTATAAATTATTGAGCATTAGAGGTCTAAAGCCTTGTAAAGTTGAGGGTGTTCATGCATGTCTTGAGTGAAAACAGAGTTGAAACAATCATCTAACTTGATCCAAACCATCATCCATTCCAACAGTTCAGAGAACAATATTGAAGATTTATATGTTACCAGGCATCTCTAAGCTACAACCTAGCAGAGCTTCCTGGAGTAATAACATAATTGGCGTCGTTTCCGAGGAGAGGAGACTGAAGCTCAGCTTCCCTGGGATACGACACAGGTTCAACTTTGATGATAGACAAAGTCTGGGCATTTTTTTTGTTGTAATCATCTATCTGGCGACTCTACTAAAGGACGAACCTCTTGGCGACTCCACTTGATAGTTCTAGCTCAGTTTGTGAGGCATACTCAGAGAAATCCTCAGAAGCCACAAGCTGACCCAGCATCTGACCTTGAAAAAATCATCAAATAAAGAAAGGTATTGCAGAAAGGAGCATCAATTTTAGGTAAATCTAAACAATATTTTATATCTCTTCAAGAAAATCATGTAATAGAACAAATACATGTTGAGAGTATAGCATCTAATACTAGCAGTGAAGAAAAAATATCAGAGATTCATAAAGCTCCTTATTCTTTAGGTTCTCCTTTTGTTGCAAGCCCAAAGGAAACCTCACCTCCTAGCCATCATACTCCTTTAGTCTTATCATTCACTCGTTAACCCTCTGTCATTCAGACTTCCAATACACTTATAGCCACCACAGCTATGGTAGGTCCAAAAGCACCTACCAAGATGGAAAGGATCATAGTTGTTAGGTATGGACCTCTAGTACTACCCACTCCTTTGAATACCATGCCTACTTGAGAATATCAAAAATATAGGCCTAAGTTCACTGGGACTGAAGGTGTTACAGCAAGGGAACATCTTGAATCATTCTATAGCTATGCTAATAACCTGGACATTAGTGAAGATGATGTGTGGATGAGAGTCTTTGTCCAAAGCCTAAATGGAGAGCCTAGAAAATGGTTCAGAGAACTGACCCCAAGATCTATAGCAGATATTGAGGCTTTAGATGATGCATTCCTAAAGCATTTGGGGGATAATAAAGATCTACTCTACTACCACACCGAGTTTGGGAACGTAAAGAGGGAAAATGGTGAGTTGTTGTATGCTTTTAATAAGACGTTTAACCGCATGTATAGCAAGATACCAGCTAAAGTAAAACCCACCACTACCTCTGCTAAACTCACCTATGCTAGTGCCTTTGGTTCTAACTTCTATCTACTGTTGAGGGAGAGGTGATGTGCTACTTTGGCTGATATGTAGGATGCAGCCTTAGAAGTAGAATCAAACATCATGGCTACAGAGAAAATCAAGGGGAAAGTTGATAGAAGGAGATAGAGGGGCGAGTACTCATCATCTTTAGATCCCAAGATAGATAAAATGACCAGGATGATAGAGTCATTAACCTCTGAAATCTCCAAATTAAAGGTTGAGTAGCACCCTAGGAAAGGAAGAGTTCCTAATACCTTTACTCCTAGAAATCCAAATTCATATAGAAGAGCTAATGAGCAGTTGCATATTTTTCATAGAAGTAAAGATGTCAATGAAGACCAAAGGGTGAATACCCTTTTCCAAAATGTAGTCATGGGAGAAGAACAGTTTGAAGAAGATGATGAGATTCATTGCCTGGAAGACAAAGGCAGTACCTCCTTTTTTACCTCAACTGCCTATGAAAAGTCATTATTCAATGACCAAATCAACCAAGAATGGGATGGTGAAGTTGTTCTGCAAACTGAAGATCAGCACAAATATAATCAAAGGTCAAAGATGAATAATGCCAAGGAAACTCTTGTTCAAAGAGTTGTTATCCCTACAATACAGCAAGCTAATAAGCAAAAGTGACCAGCAGTTGGTCCCATCATCCTCAAATCTCCAGCTCACGAGGTAAGATGCCTTGACAAGTCTCCTTCTCCTTTCAGTTTTCAATCAGAAATTTAGAAGCTAAGAATACCTATACCTCTGATTGAACTAGTGAAGAATGAGTCCTTCAAAAGATCCATCCTTGAGGCCCTTGAGCCTAAAGCCATCCAAGCCTCCACTGACTATGTAAATCTGAAAGATGACAAACAAGTTCTTATTCTCAGCCCAATGATTGAAAATTGTGAAGATAGCTCCCCATCATTCTATGTCTCACTGACTATTCATGACAAAATCCTTCATAACTACCTTCTAGACATAGAAGCCCGCCATAATATAATGCCAAAGGCTATCATGGATGAATTGGGTCTTGACGTTACCAAGCCTTATCATGACATGTTTTCTTTTGACTCTAGAAAAGTGAAATGTCTGGGATTAATCAAGGACCTAGCCATCACTTTGTCTCAGCTACACATGAAGAGCATGATGATGGATATTGTAGTAGCAGATGTACCCCCCAAGTTTGGCATGCTGCTTTCCAGAGGTTGGATTAAGAGATTAGGTGGAACATTGCAAAATGATCTGTCATATGCTATTGTCCTAGTTTTTGGAGGTGAGAGTAAGAGATTATACAGGGAAGCTCAGTTGGCTTATATAATCAGTGATGAAAAGAATCCCACTAATCATCCCATATATGTTGTCGACACTGATTTTGGAGTTTGTATTCTTCATATTGAAGCATCCCAATTGGCCTCCATGCAACTTAAGAAACTAGTTTTCCAAATCGCAGAGGAGAAGGCCCACAAATTTGGGACATGTTCTTTGATGGAGCTTGCTCTAATGAAGCTGCAGGGGCAAGTGTAGTCCTTGTGTCCCCCACACAGTAATGCATTCATTTATCTTTCAAATTAACTTTTTAGGTCACAAATAACATAGCAGAGTATGAAGCCTTGATATTGGGCTTAAACGCTACTAAAGAAATGAGTATCAAAGGTCTGAAATTGTTTGGAGACGCAAACCTTATCATTTAGCAGGTCAACAAAACTTTCCAAGAAAATCATCTAAGGCTGAAAGGATACAGAGATGAGGTATGGAAGCTTAAGGAATCTTTTAATATTTTCAACATTTCTTACATCACAAGAATGAAGAACCAGCTCGTTGATTCCCTTGTTGTGTTTTCTAGCATGTTTATTCCTCCTTTGCCTCCTAAATTGATTTATGAAGTTCAAGTGAAATATAGACCATCTCTTCCTGGCAATGTCAAATACTGGAAAGTTTTTTAAGATGATGATGAAATTAATAGATTTTTACATTTCATTGAGGAAATTTCTGAAATTCACATTGACAAAGAAAACTAAACCACATAAGAATGCAACCAGTCCAAGCTAAAGAATGAGATTGTTCAGGACAACATTATTTAGTTGCCTAGTAACCATATACCCAAAGGATTGGTGCCCCTAGAGAAGTTGTTTGATCATAATGATGTACCTTATAAGCCTGCAAAAAATAAAATGAGTCTGTTGTTCATAAACATAATATAGGGAGTCCAACCCATCCAAAGCATATAAATTTGTCCACTCACTTGTCTTCTGCCCAGAGTTCTGAGTATTGCACCCTGATGAAGCAATTCGCTAACATTTTTTTCTTGGGAATATAGTGATCTTAAAACCTATGACACAAACATCATTCAGCATTAGATTCCATTGGAAAAGAATGCCATCCCTTTTAAGAAGAAATTAAGACCTATCAGCCCCCTCTTATTGCCTTTGATTGAGAAAGAAATCAAAAAGATGTTGGATGCCAAGATCATAGTTCCCCTAAGGTATTCACAGTGGATAACTAACCTTGTGATAGTAAGAAAGAAGAATGGAGAAATCAGGCTTTGTGTTGACTTCAGGAATTTGAACAAATGCTCTAAAAAAGACAACTACCCCTACCTAAGATGGAACACTTGCTGCAAAAAGTTTCAGGGGCTAGAGTCATGTCTTTCCTAGATGGATTTTCAGGTTACAATCAGATTGTTGTACATCCAGAAGATTAGGAAAAGACCACCTTCACTACTCCTTGGGGCACTTTTATCTGCACCAAGATGCCTTTTGGACTCATGAATGTTGGGACTACTTTTTAGAGGGCCATGGACATAGCCTTTGTGGGAGAGAAGGAGAAGTTTTTCCTTATTTACCTTGATGACATAACAGTCTTTTCCAGCACTCACAAGGACCATTTGCATCATTTGAAGAAGGTGCTTCTAAAGTGCAAACAGTTTGTAATTTCTGTGAACCTAAAGAAGTCACAGTTTTCTCTAGAAGAAGACAAACTTCTGGGACATATTGTTTCTGCTGAAGGTGTGAAGATTGATCCAGCAAGATTTCAAGCAATTCAGACATTGTCTATCCCAAGATTAAAAATTGGCATTCAATCTTTCCTAGGTAAGATTAACTTTGTAAGGAGGTCCATGTTGAAGAAAGGATTAGAAATAAAATGGACAGATGCTACAAGAAGCTCTTTTGAAGCCATCAAACAAGCTATCATGGAAGCTCCCACTTTAATCAGCCCAGATTACACCAAGGAGTTCTATATCTTCTCTTTTTCCTCTTATGATACAATTGCAGCAGTTTTGTTGCAGAAAAATGATGAAGGCATAGAACACCCTATGGCCTTTTTCAGCAAAACTCTAAGGGATGTTGAACTAAGGTACGACCTTATTGAAAAACAAGCTTATGCTCTCATAAAATCTTTAAAGGCATTCAGAATTTATATCCTTCATTCCAAAGTGATTGTATATGTACCTTTGATCTTAGTAAAAGATGTTCTAACTCAGCCAAATATCGATGGAAAGAGAGCTAAATGGATTGCAAAATTCATAGAGTTCAACATAGAGGTGAAGCCCACCAAGCTTGTCAAATGCCAAGGCCTGGCTAAACTTATGGCTGAGGAAAATTTCAGTTTGTTAGACATTAATTGCATGGGTTCAAATTCAAGTGATGAGCAAACGAAGGAAGCAGCAGAGGAATATGATCCGGATTTAAACAGGAACGCAACAAATTACAGAGATAACCATATACACAAATATGCAGCGGAAATAATACTTCATTTCATTAATGGAAAATACTAAAATATTCTTACAATCAGAAATGGAAATAAACTAGCTAGGGCGATGGTAGCTTATCTCTGAGAAGAGATGTGATGGCTACATGCCTCTGAACTGTGTTACAATGAGGCTCGAAGGCCTATTTATTGTTGAGAAACAATGAAAAATCCTTAACATTCCAAAACCTAACCCTAGGAGATGAAACGCCAAACTGTGGGCCCCGTTTGGGGGTAAGTTGGTACATCAACTTCCCGGGGTCGTAACTTTAGCATATGATCTCCGTTTGACGCGTACAATAGCTCATTAGAAAGATCTATTCGAGCACTATCATTGTTGGAATGGGAAACATTGGTCCATTCCATGGACCCATGTTGCCCCCGGATTCCTCAAAAAACGTCGTTTAGGGCCTCAAAATGGCTCCGGGAGTTCAGGACCCGAAAAACTGCTAAAAATAGTAAGTTGTGCTACAATTAAGGAAACTGAAAATGCTGA
>APFE031307021.1:4721-51762 GCA_000404065.3 Pinus taeda
AAAATGAAACAAGGGTTATGAGGATAATTCTTTTACTGTGTCAACCTCACTAAAAAATGAAACAACTCCCTTTCCAAGTCGAGTCTTTCCAAGATCTCGAAAGTGAACCTTCATTCCATCCACTTTGTCGAATGCAATGAAGCTTGGGGGGCATGTACCTTGTTTTGCGTCATTACGCTGGGGGCATGCGAACTTATAACAAGCATAGTTTTTCGTTTCAAGCTTGTGTAAACATGAAACTGAATCCAAGCAGAGTTCTCTACGGTTCAAGCTTGTTTAAAAATGAACCCATACCCGAGTCACCTTTAAGCTCTTTTCTGACTCGTAAAATATGAAGAGATTGCCGAGTATTTTTCCCTTTTTGACTCGCTAAAGAGAATAAAAATGGAGGTCCTCTTTCAGCTCTTTTCTGACCATTTAAAGATGAAAAGATTGCTGAGTTTTCCTCTTGACTCGTTAAACGTAAATAAGAGGCGGTCGCTTTAAAGCTTTTTTTCGACCGTTTAAACCCAAAAAGATTGCCGGGTGTTTGTCGTTTCGCACTCGTTATTGGTTCCAAAACGATGTGCTTCTGACCGCTTTTTTACTTTTTCAGGTCAAAGCCACTACTTACGAAAAGTACTCCTCGGTCGTAATGATCGGGCGGTTCTTTCGGGCATCATTTTATACTTTTTCGGGCTCGAGAGACAGAACTGTATGAAAAAGCACCCCCCTGGAGTTTCCTTTTCAGCTGTCTTTTCAAACTCTCTAAACATGAAAAGGCGACGAGCTCCTCCTTCCTTTGTCAGACTTGTTAAAACTGAATGACATCGGGCTCCGTCGAAATAACGCTCTCCAAGCATATGCTATCCCTGTCAAGCTTGTCATCCAAAATAATCGAGGTACTCGCCAGAAATGGTGGGGGAAATAAAGGAACCGTAATCGTCGTCATCGGCAGTATGTCGCTCTTGAACATGGCACTGTTTGCATTCGTGTCTGGCTGGGGACATCTCATCTCACTTCACTTTTGCCTCCATGGGTTTGGGTTATCCTATTTGGCCACTCATCTGCTCACTGCCTCCTCATTTTGAACTCTGATCATTTGACCCCCAAATACTGCCAAATCCGTCATTGTGCCGCCGATATGTTCAAGAGAAGTTGACCTCTGCAAGTATAACCTCCCTATGATATTTCGCACAAAACAAACTTGTCTCTACCCGTCTCGCGTCGATGATGTGGGAATCACTATGGCCCACCTTCGATGAAGATCACTTCCTGTCGACTTCAGCTCATTATCCAGGAGTGACCTAGAGACTCCCTTCAGGTACCTTGGGGCCTGCATGCCTTAACGGCAGGTCCTTCGTGTTCGACGCGAGGTTTTCATCATTGGCCTCCGATCGAGTGATTCCGCGGGTGTTCGACATCGGCTCATTCATTCACATGCCGTGGATTGTACCTATAGTACCTTGAGGACCATCGTCATCATTGGTGGGCCCTCTCGCGTCTGTTAACAGCTCTCATCATTGGCTGGTAATCAGATGATGTTCAAGCATGTTCGACTTCGACACATCTATTCACATGTTTGAACTTGTACTTTGTTCGGATTCGGATGGAGTGCAAGGCCCTGGTTCTAGTCCATTGTGGACCAGGTTGCGATTTTGTGGGACATCATTACATGACTCATTGATGGATGGATGCGACCATACCTGAGTTCTCTTAAGGATGGCTGCGACCATACCTCTTATCATTATGGTCTTCTCAGCTGAGTGGCTGCATCCACGCCACAGACCTTGTTTCCATGTGTCTTTTGGATGGCTGCGCCCATGCCTAGACTACATGTAATTGAAATATCAATTGTATCCGCCTGCAGGTTTTCTCCAGTGGTGTTCCAGTCCAACAGTCTTGTAAAGCATTTCACCCCTCCCACTCTCTCGGGCTTCATGCTTTAGGGGGCATCTGTTACACAGTAAAATGTCACTGCCAACATGTCAGTCTCCCTACTGTGCTACAAACCACATTCACCCATACTCATGCTCCTCAAAATGGCTAAAAAACCCTCTTTGCCTAAGTTAAAGGAATCATCGCGTCTGTTAATCAAATAACCGCGCTGACAGGCGGAGGACAGTGTATCTGATGCGCTGCCAGCGCGGAAGCACACGTGTTTTCCGCGCTGGTCCCATTTTACGAACAGCGCACCCTCCGTTTGTCCTTTTCACGCTGACCAGACCTCCTCTGTAGTTGGTCTACGATGTCAGCGCGCCAGCCCAGTGTCTCACCCGCGCTGATCCTGTTTGGGCGAATTTGTTCTAACAACCAGCCTTCTAGATCCCTCCAGACTTGGTTGTTAGCATTGTTGAGGTCGCCATCCTTTCTCTGGCATGTCTGTTGGACTGACCATCCACTTATCTTGGGGGAAAGCTCATCCTTTACCTATTCATGGAGACTCCTTCTCTTTATAAGCCCCCTCCATTGCCCATGAGCAGCTACTTTGGAACATATAGACTTTGATTGAGGAATTCTTAGTGCATTTTACTGCTGCTCTTTGTAGGCATTTGGTGTGTTGTGTGAGGATTGCTTTTAGCTTGAGGAAGGTCATGAGCTTGTTGCTTTGTATGTGAGAGAGAGACCTTTTGACTTGGGAGATTTGCTTCAAAGGTGGATGCTTGGAAGATATGCTGGCTGGACCCTCTAGAGAAGGACTCAGCGTCAGGACTTCGGTTGTACCTTACTCTATTTTCTATTAATAAAGATAGATGACTATTCTTATGGTTCCATTTCCATTTGTCCAATGAATGATTGATGTAAATTGTATCCTTCCTGACTGATACATAGTTGTCGTTAGTAGATTTTACGCTCTTGTTTTCTCTCTTTGCTTGTGCAGGTGTCCGTCTGCGGGGATAGTGGAGGACTGTGATCGGCTGGAGCGAAGGAGCGAGAGGATCATCTCTTCGACAAACATAGCGTTGGAATCCAAGTAGGTTTCTTTTACCCACTTGTTAATTACAACTAGGAACTTGCAGTGTAGCATTGTTTGATTGTTGCTAGACCCCCTTTGGGCTAGTAGGGATCGCCTCTATCCGTAGAGGGGATTTACCTCTCCAACAATTTGGCGACTCTAGGATCAGCGCAGGTGAGACACTGGGCTGGCGCGCTGACATCGTAGATCAACTATAGAGGAGGTCTGGTCAGCGCTCAAGGGTACAAGCGGAGGGCGCGCTGTTCGTAAAATTGGACCAGCGCGGAAAACACGTGTGCTTCCGCGCTGGCAGCGCAACAGTTACACTAGCCTCCGCCCGTCAGCGCGGTTATTTAATAAACAGTCGCGATGATCCAAATAACTTAGGCAAAGAGGGTTTTTAGCCTTCTCAGGGAGCATGAGCTTAGGTGAATGTAGTTTTATAGCACAGTAGGGAGACTGACATGATGGCAGTGACATTTTACTGTGTAACACTCACCGAACTTCTTTGTAGTCGGGATTGGAGGTAATAAATGATCATCAATCAACAAACAACCATCCGACTACCCAACCTCCTCACTTTCTGACGATCCAATGAAATAATATTTTATTCCCTCGTGTTGTTTAATTTTTGTTTTTGTTTTTGTTTTTATTGCTAATAAATTGATTTAAAACTTATTTTCCCGCCTTTCCACGCTTAAATGATATATATTTTTTAATCTTTACATTAAAACTCTCTTGCTCTGTCTCATTATTTGAAAAAAAAAAGTTGGATTACATTATGGGAAGTTAATATTCAAGTCATATTAATTAACTCACCCATTCTCTGAGTTTTTTACAAAAATTCAGAACTTCCCAACACATTTCTAGCTTGCATGCTATTTGAAACTGTTAGGCCTGATTTAGAGAAATTTGAATTGTGGGAAGAAAAAGACTAAGTTTCAAAAATTGCATATAGGTAAAATTATGTTCTTAAAGGAGTTTTGATCTTTATTTTAGGATTTTTACCAAATAAATCTCACTTTTTCTATTTTGTTCACAAGCCATAAATTGGGAAAGAAGGGAAAATCAACTGCAACAAGACAAGTTGTAGAGCATATAAAAGGGAAATTGAAAGAGTTATACAACCCAGAACCTAAGGAATATAACCTTAACCCATCTATGATTTCTAAATCCACCTTCAAAACTCAGAAAAGAGGTACAATGAGGTGGGAAGAGATTTTTTATTTCTTTGAGAATAAAAAGTGGTTTAATTCTGTAAGAGCTTCTCCGTAAAAAAATAATATTTTGGAAGGCATTAGGAAAACATAATTGCACCGAGTAGCTTCTAGGGCTAAAATATTTCCTTATTATGATATGAATTCTTGAATTTTGGCATATGTGGATATCCCAACACGCATTGTGTCAGATCATAACAAGAATGTTATATCCTCTTGGAACCAAAAGTTCTTTCAACAATTTATAAGCCCAGTCCCCTTGAAATCCTTCTCACCATTGAATTCCTCAATAATTTCCAAAACACTATTTTCAAACCATGTGGGGAGAATTATGATAAAGTAATTTAGGATTGGTTACAAGAAGAGGAAGAAGAGTTTAAGCTCAAACCTTCTAAAGAATATCCTATTGTTATTTTTAAGAAACCTTTCAGATTCATCATCAAATTGTTATCCTGATTGTATGGAGAAAAGGATCTCGAGCATTGCAAAATGCAGTGTATTCGCATAATCCATAGTATCCGTCATGACTAAAAGCATATTAATTGGGATGATATTCTATCTCAAAACATCATAGAGGCTATGAAATTGTCATTTCTATCTCCTCCCGGCTACAAACAAATGTTTTGTATGTTCTCTTTCCTTATGGATATTATTATTGCTTCTGTCCCATTTCCCATGATGAAATGGAATTATCTAGATAATCAACAACTCCCCTTTCAAAATTATTCTCGAATACTATGGGAAAATAATTTCAGATTCCATCTATATGACATTTTCCATTATGTCATGATTCTTCTTCATGATTTTTTTTTTGGCAAAGCCCCACCTAGGGTTATTGAAAGTCTCAAAGAAGTCCTAGGATCAATAGACTGCTGATTTGTAGAATAATTATTTACTTACGTAAGAGTCTATGGCAATGAGGTTTGTCCTCAACTTCTACCCAGATATATACCTGAAAGACTTGCTTTAGGGGAAGTGGAAAATAAGATTGCTTTATATGGCCATCCTCGGAAAATGAGAATACTTCAAAACAAAATTTGGCCAATGTTTCCAATTAAATTAGGGGAAATGAATATTAGAGACCAGGGAAATGCGTTCAAAGAAGCAGAAGAAATCCAATATGTTTGGATTTATTCTTTACCTCATTATGAGTATGACCCCCATGGAATTATTAGTAATCATTATAAAACTATGAACTATGTTAAAATCTTCACACATCAAGATCCTCCTTTTGATGAGGTTTTCATAGCCATTGATGATTTCCAACAAGCTTTTGATAGAGGAAGATGTTAGATGCTAAAGGAATGGCCAAATTAGAAGAATTAAGAGAAAGTATTTTTGAAGGGTTTTTAAAAGAGAAGATTCTCCATGTCAATATATCAGTATAAGAACTTAAATCTTTTGAGTTTTTAAAATTTAATTTCAAGTAGATTACTTTGGATCCTCCCTCTACTTCTCAGGAAGAACAAGAAATTCAATTTGAAAAAGCAACAATTTTTTCTGTTACAGGTAAATAAGTGATTGCAGGTGCAAAATTAATTACAAAGGAAGATCACAATGTCAAATGAAGTGAAAAATCCATTTAAGAACAAGGGATGCTACAACCACAAAAGTTTTTGAGAAAATACAAAAAGAACCAGAGACAACAAACTAAACAAACAAACAAATATCACATGCTAATGAGATTATTGTTATTAATTCTCCTGAAGGCCCAAAGTAGATGCAGTTAGAGAATGTAACAGGTAAAGGGCACTTTGAAGAAATGGAAGTTGATGTAGAAAAGGATAAGCAAATAAATGATATTACTTTTTTTGAAAAGGATAAAGAAACATCGGAGCAACAGACGAAGATGTTAAATCCTCAATACTTCAAGCACCTCTTGATACTTCAATGACTCCTATTTCAACTAATATTACTTGGGATTCTTTTCTATTTAAAATTGTTTCTGAACTCGAAACATTATATGATATTGTTCCTTCCTTAGCAGAACATTACTTTAATTCCCAAACTAAGTCACTTGTAAGGAAGACTAAGAAAACAAAGTTTGATTCTCTTGAAATTGTTTTTGAATATAGTTGGCAAGCTTCAGGTCATGTTAAGGAGAAAGCGAAGGAATTTTCACAAGCCATGGGTGCTTTTGTGAATTACAACCAATATCATCTCAATGAGCTTGTAGCTTCTTATGAAAATAGTTTACAGAATATTACAATATTAGAAAGACAATTAGAGAAGGGAAAGGTATTTAATGAAGAAAAACTACCAAATTTATTCTACAACTCTTGTCCAAGGATTTGTAGTTGAAAGAGAAAGTATACAAAATCAATTCCAAAAATAATTGAGTGAGTTAGAAATAAAATATGGCCAACATATTCAAGAATTAAGAAAATCTCATGAAGATCAAAGTCGAATCTTGAAAGAAGAGGCTGAAAGTAATATTGAAATCATGACTACAACTTTGAAAGCACAAGTTAATTCTCTTCAATCTCAACTAAGTCAAAGCCATGGATAAAAGAAAATTTTTGAAATTTTTAGAGAACAATCATTACAAATCAACCCAATATTAATAAAGGATCAATCCAAGTTCTTCAAACAAATGAATAAAATCTCAATATTTTATCAAGAAATTTTAAACCTTAATGAAAGGTTTGATTGCCTAACCAAGGGAGATAAATATATCAAGATAAGATTTTTGTCTATTCTTGAGTGGGAAAAATAATTACATTTAGAAGTAATTCCAAAGGTTTCCAAGAATGATAGAAGACTTATGCATACATCCTTAAGCCCTAGATAGATAGAAACCAAAGGAATCAGGGAATGGGCCAAGAAATCCCTGGAACAATGCTTATCAATATGGGAAAAGGGAACTAATTTCATTGAATAATTTTATCTTCCAACTTCTAAACCATTAAAATAAGTTATTCCAGAAGAATTTAAACACCCACTAGAAGACATCATAACCAGAGATCAAAGATAAATAAGTGAAATCAAGATCTTGACACAACAAACTTTCCCAAACTTTCCACAGTTCCCTTTCGAACATATCAAACTTATTTCTAAATTTATTATCAGATATCAAAAAAGGAAGAAAACAGTCCAAAATTTAATTTCAACATGCCAAGTCAGCACATATCTGTTTCATCTGATTCATTTCTCAGTTGTTTCTCAGATATATTCAGAATGGGTGAGTCACATCCAAACCAATGCATCACATCTACTTAGCGTGGAGGATAGACTCTGAAGGTGAGGAAGAAAGTTGAAGCAACTTGTCATATTTTTAGGAAAGAATCGATTAAGAAGGATAAAACCTTTATTTTTAGAATTATTGCTTTATTAGATAAAATGTTTGGGATTTTCTAGTTTTACTTTGTCAAATAGATTTATCTTATTTTTGAAGTATTTATAAGACCTATTATGTTGGAGTAAAGGTTGAGAAATTGTGAAAGCTCAGAACCTTTATTTTTGAATCAAATTTTGAAGTGACAACTTTTTTGAAGACCAATTTTCGAATCAAATGTGCATTTGAGCTATGTCATTAATTTTTGGTCATATTTTTAATTATTTAATGGATGGCTCTCGTATTTATCTTTAACCTGTGCATATTTATTTTTGAATGAATATTTGATTATTCTGCTTAACATTTCTTAGGATCTGTTGCAGTCTATATCTATTATCAATAGAAGTTTATGAACTGATATCTTTTTTAATATTCCCGTTTGATGGTTGAAATATAATATTCAAAATATAGAATATAAGTTTCTCTCGTTCTCGAGATAGTATTCTTTCATATTTCTATTATTTCTAGTTAATGCATGCATATAAATTTTAGAAGAACAAACAAAAATTAATTTGAAAAGGAAATTATAATAAACATCTTTTTGAGGTTTTTGTATAAAAACTCTCTCGAAATCAACTTGTGTGGCTAGTTGGACCCTAATTCCAGCAAGATTTAGACACACATGATATTTCTTGTGATTTATTATGCTTGAATGCATCCCCTACCCCCCACCCTAGTTGTTATTCAAATCGACTTCATCCAACCAACAATTTGTTTATATTTTTGTAGATTAATGTAAATATTTAAATATGTCATATATTTTCCATATTTTAAAGTTTATTTTTTATTATCTCTTTCACTTTAAGTTTAGTTTAGTTTAGGATAGGAAACCGAGCCTCAGTTCTAGAGAGTATACAACCATATCAACAAAAATGGGTCTGATTGGGACGCTGATCAAGCCAATACTCAACTCGTTGCATTTGAGAATTCCCCCCCAGTCAACAATTTGGCACTGGAAGGAGGGCCTGATATTATATGGTTGATAATTCTACTGAGTCTATTTATCCTATCACATCATCTAACACTAGTACCTCATCCACAGTTGTTCATCCAACTGAACCACAACCTATTTCATCAACAACTACATAGTTTCCAAAAGAGTTAGTTGAAGTATCATTGGATCCTATTCATTGTCAAATATAATTCTTAAGAGTGTATACTCGATACCAAAGCAAAGTTTTAGGTGTATCCCCTATTTTGTTTGATATATCTAAAAGGAGAAGACCTAGGCATGAAGTCAAAGCTATAATTTCTTCTTCTTCAGAATCTAGTCCCAAATCATCAGCAAAAACTAGTCCCAAAACTTCATCTAAATTCACCGCTTTTACTAATGTTTCCTTGTGAAGAAGTTGATTGGGAAATCGATCCCATTGCACCCAAATAAAAACTCCTTCAATTACTCGAGCTTTGTCCTCACTGGTTCAATTTTCCTCTCCAACTTCTGCACCTTTAATTCCTCCGCCTTTGGTTATCCCTCCCACAAGATCATCTCCTCTAGGTGTCTCATTGTCACACATATCAAGTTCAAGTTTATCTTCTCCAAGATCACCTATGAAAGTTTGACCTTGGTTATCTGTTGGACCCATCTCTATTGTTGAAGATCAACACGATTTACCAAAACATTTTGAAAGATGGCTTCCCAAGTATAATGTTGATGGACCTATTACTGTTGAAGAACACATTAAACAATTCATGTTATATTTGAAATTAGGAGGAATACAAAATTAATATCAAGTTTGCAAGCTCTTTCAGTTCACTTCTGAAGGAAAAGCTACAACTTGGTATTTTACACTAGTTGATGGCTCTATCATAAGTTGGGAGATTTTTGAAAAACAATCTATCAAAAAATATGGTGACGATAAAACCAAGGCATCTTTAATTGTAGAAATCTCAAATATTGGGATGAATCTCGGAGAATCAATCAAGGATTTTAATCAAAGACTTCTCTCTATCCCCAATAGAATCCCTGCAGCTTCTAGACTAGGCAATGATGTCTTAAATGAAGTCTATACTACTGCTCTTCCTTCCGATATTGCATTTGTTATCATTAGAGCAGAAAAAGACACATTATCTCTAAACATGGATGAAGCTTTGAATGTTGAAAAACAAATCCTAAAAATTGCAGCAAAACAATCATTAGGACAAGAAATAAACAAAACAATATCTACTTCTAAGAAAACTTAAACTAGTAAAATGATTGAAGATAAGAAAGAAAAGGAAACTATCGATTCAGACTCAATCCAAAAGGAAATTAAAAAAATGTCTAATGAAATATCTGATGTCAAAAATATTCTTTCTGAAACACTGATCTTTAAAAATCCTTAGAGACCATTTAGAGAAAATCCACCTCCCAATTCTAATCAAACCAATATTGATGATTATGCGCAAGATGAATTTTGTTAAGCTCATAATGATAAACATTCTGAAAAAACTTGTGCAAATTTTATAAATATCTACAAAGTATTTGTAGAAGCTGAGGAGGAGAAACAACCACAAGAAGAAAACATAAATGGAGCAGAGTATAGTAAAATTAATATATTTTGGGATGTTTCACAGGGACGATTAATTGATAATGATTCTATTGAAGACGAAGAAGAAGTCAATGTTGTTCAAACTAGATCAAAAAGTCAGAATCCCTCTCCTAATCATGCATCATTGTCAAATATTAATAATCCTTCCTCTCAAACCAAAAAAACACAAAATTATGATAAAGCTACTTCTACTTCTAATATCGTTCATTCAGGTGAACATTCAGATTATGATTTAGTAGAAGAAATGAAGAAAACTAGAGCTAATATCTCTGTATTTGAATTATAAAAACTTACTTAGCAAAGAGATAAACTGATCAAAATTTTGATATTTTTGAATTAAATTCCATACCTCATTCTCAAATAATGATTTTGATCTACTTGCTAATGTTGCATCAAGACTATTTCCAGTTGAGAATTTTTCTATGGAGCGATTTTCAGTTGAAATTATTTTTAGACCTTCAGTCCTCGATAAATTCAAAATTGGAGAGTATTTGATGATGATGATCAAATGAAATATCCTTTTAAATCTAGAAGATACTTTCAAGGAATCCGTTGTTAATTAATATCAACATTATTCTCAGTTGCAATCAAATTTTTCAGATGATCAGAAAAATCAAAATTCAATTCCAAAATGTATAATCATATTAGAAAATTTATATGATTTTCAAAATAGGTTCAAAGGTAGTATGAATTGCAAAACAAATAGATCTTCAATGTAATTTGAAGTTGTAAATCTAGGTACAAAAAAACGACCTCAAAACATTAATTTGGGAAGCAACTGTACACTTGTTGAATGATCCATATTTATTAAACTTTTCAAACAATACAAGGATGTCTTTGCGTGGACTTATGATGATTTGAAAGTCTATGGCACTAAAGCCATTCAACATGCAATTACAATAAAATCAGATACTAAACCTTTTCAACGAAAAATGACATAAATGCATCCTAGAATTGAGAGTCAAATCAAATAAGAACTTAATAAACTCTTAAAAGCTTGGATTATTTTTCGTATGATATAGTCACAATGGGTTTCAAATTTAGTCCCAATTTGAAATAAAAATGGAGGTATTTGAATCTGCATTGACTTCTGTAATCTGAAAAAATAATTTCAAAATGATAATTATCTTGTTCGTCCAATGGAACAAATTTTACAATCTGTTGCAGGATCCAAGATGTTTTCTCTTCTTGGTGGATTCTCTAGTTATAATCAGATTTTGGTTGCACCAAAAGATAAAAAAAACCAATTTTCAAACTAAATGGGGTACATATGCTTATAAAAAAATGCCTTTTGGATTAATCAATGCAAGAGCTACTTTTCAATGAGCCATGGATATTGCTTTTAATGGACGTATTACTAATTTCATGGTGGTATATCTGGATGATATTATAGCCTATTCTAAGAAAATAAATCAACATATTGATTATTTAAGGAAGATTTTTGAAACATGTTGCAATTATGGTATCTCATTAAACCCCAACAAGGCTATATTTTTTGTCACTGAAGGTAAGTTATCGGGTTTCATAGTTTCTAAAACTGGTATTATTATTGATCCAAATAGAATCAAATCAATCTTGCAACTTGTTCTTCCTCATAATAAAAGTTCTACGCAATATTTCTTAGGAAAGATCAATTTTGTTAGAAGGTTTATTTCAGGTTTTGCAAAAACACTTAGACCCATGCAAGATATGATTAAGAAGAATTATGTTTTTAAATGAGTCCCATTACAAAAAGATTCTTTTGAAAAGATCAAAGAAGATATTGTTGTTGCCCCAACATTAATCAATCGTAATTTTGAAAAATAATTTTTATTATAAATATTTGCATATGATGTTTCATATGTAGTAGTCCTCACTTAGAAAATTTTTGAATTTATTGAAATTCCTATTTCTTTGACGAGTTCTGGTTTTCAGGGTGCTGAATTAAATTATCGAGAAATAAACAAGCAAGCATATGTTATTTATAAATATGTCAAACACTTTAGACCTTTCTTGTTGAAATTTCACACTAAAGTGATAGTTCCACACCCTTCAGTAAGGAATTTGTTAGTTAAAAAAGATCTAGGAGAAAAAATAGCAATTTGGATGACTGCATTACAAGAGTAAGATTTAGAAACTAAACCATCTAAAGTCATTAGAGGACAAGGCCTATGTAAATTATCAGCCGAATCGGAAGGATATAATTCAAATGAAGATAAAAATTCTAATTCAGAAATAGGATGGTACAATGAATTTGAAATGATTTAAGAGCAAATCCTTTATGTACCCGTACTGACAAATACATGGTATGCATATATAAAGCATTTCCTAATCCATGGTACTGCTCCTGATCACTTATAAGTTAAATAGAAAATAGCTTTACGTTTAAAACGTTCTAAATATCAATGAATTGATGGCATTCTTTTTAGATTTTTTATGATGATGTATTACTAATATGCCTTGAAAAATTTGATGTAGAAAAAGTCCTAGTAGATTTACATGATGGACCTTCTAGTGGGCATTTTGGTGGAGAAACCACAACACATAAAATTTTACGAGAAGGCTATTAATGACCCACTCTTTTTAGAGATTCCTATGCATAAGCACAAAAATTTAAAGAATGTTGAACAATAAAAAAAGAGAAAAGGTTGGCTCTCCCTCTTCAACCTGTCGAAGTTGAAGGACCATTTGAGCAATGGGGATTAGGCATCATTGGTGAGATTAATCCAAACTCTTCAAAATTACATAAATACATTCTCACAACCACTGATTATTTTACAAGATGGACTGAAGTAATCCCTTTGAAAAAAGTCAATGATGAATAGGTGAGATCTTTCCTTGAAACCCATATAATTACTAGGTTTGGAGTTCCAACATGTTTTGTATTTGATATTGCTTCATATTTTTCTTCTCTCAAGATGACTGGATTTTGTCTAGATCAAAATCAATTTTTCTGCTAACTAATACCCTCAAGGTAATGTCTTATCAGAGTCCACAGACATAATTGGATCCAAATTTTCAAAAAGACTGTCTAGAATCACCAAAGAAATTGGCATAACCAATTATCTAATGCCCTGTGGGCTGACAGAGTTACTCCTAAAAGAGAATTAGGTAACTCCCCATATTTTTAGGTATATGGTAAGGAAGTTATACTTCCACTAAACATTTACCTTCCATCAATCCAATTAATTCAATCTGTAAAGCATAATTCAATTAGATATATGGATGTTCGATTATATACATTGTAAAATTGGAAGAGGAAAGACAAAAGGAAAAAGCTAAATTTCATGAACATCAACAAATTATAAAAAGATGGTGTGATAAACATATAGCATTTGATAGATATTTCACTGTTCGTAACTTAGTTCTTAAGTGGGAAAAAATCCATGATTGGATAGGCAAACACTCTAAATTTCAACATCTTTGGATTGACCCTTTTCAAATCTTTTCAAAATTTGGTCCTTCAACTTACATCTTACAAACATTGCAAGGCCAAGTAGAAGATTTTCCTATAAATGGGCAGAATTTGAAAAGATACTTTTCATAAGAGAATCTCTCTGGACCATATGTAAATATTCGTTTTATTAAAGGGTGTGGGTGTTCTTAATTTTTTTTTTTTTTCAAAATTTGTGTACAATTTTTTTTTTTTATTTGTTCCTTTAATTGTAGAATTTCAACCATGATTACATATTTCAAGAAGTATATTTTTATTAGCAAATTATTTTTTCTTTTTTCAAATAAATCAAAGTTTACAGATAAAGTATTCTCAAAATATGAAAAATATAGGTATGCTTGATATTACTTTATTTATTTTTATATAAAATTTCAATAGCAGAAAAGTGTTTGATTGATTGTTTTATGTTATGAGAATCCCATCACTTCCACATATTTAAAAAACAAACCAAATTCTCTCAAATAATGAATAATAAAATACATAGGATTTTTAATTCATTAAAAGTATTTTCTATCAAATTAACTCTCTAAAAACCCTGCTTTCGTCAGTCAACTATATGTTATAAATTTTCAAATTAGTAATAAGCTATAAAGTGAAATCAGGAAGTTCAAAGCTATTTAAAGAAGAACAAACAAACCTGTCATGACTATAAATGCTTGTTGGCAGTTGGTCGATGCTTGTAATTCAATTAAAGGGGATATTTGTGCTCACCAAAGTGAAGCAACCAAAATTTTAAAGAGAGATGATTATAAAGCAAAGCAAAACACTTTGATGGTATTAAAATCTTAAAACTTAGTGTTAAAAAATTTAATACTGAGTGAATTTTAAGGTTCTAAAGGTACAAATAACCTCATTATTTGACTCTTATTTCATAAAATTTTCATTTCTTTCATAAGTATTTCTATTCTAATCGTTTTCATTTCGTTCAAATTATCAAGTGTCTCAAAGATTAATCATAAATTAGAAGAAATTTATGAAAACTTTCTTTTATTTGAATTTTAAAATTAATCGTAACAGAGATCACTGCTTCTTCTAGTTTGTCGTCATTTGTTGTTAAGATTACAACAACCCTCTATAAATGAGGATCCTATATAAATTTTTATTTTATTCCCTAAAAATATATAAAAAAATTGCAAAATGACAAAAACAAAAAAATACCTTTTAAGTCAGGTCGAGGTTGGATTATGTTTTTTTTGTAGAAAAATACAAATAAACATCCCAACCTCGACCTCCCAACTATGTAGTCAGTCCGACTAGGGATCTCCTCCAACCATGTTTTGATTCCCAATCATCTGATTACCCAACCTCTTGACTCCATTCTTCATCCCACGTTCTAGTCTCACCCGACTTCTTTGTAGTCGGGGTTGGAGGTAATTAATACTCATCAATTAACAAATGAACATTCAAATACCCAACCTATCAACTTCTCGACCATCCAATAAAATAATATTTTATTCCCTCATTATGCATAAATTTATGTTGTTATACTGAATCTATGACTACGGACAGAAGTATCTTACCTAGACCGAGTGGCTTGGTCTAGAACAACATAAATCGAAGACTATAAATATCTCCTTAGAGGAATTGGAGAATGGAAAGATGCTTACTTGTGATCTGTCACAAGCTCTTCTCTTCTCTTGGCTTGTCAGCTCCAACCATAACATTGATTGCTGTAATTAGAACCTGCACAAACAAACAACAGAAGCCAAAATCTACGACATCTATGCAACATTATCCAATCACTCTATTCAATGGATCAACATAGCATTTAAACACATGTATATAAACATAAAATAACACATGTAGGAAAATAATATACTCGTTGTATTAATATGAAAGGGAGAGAGTTTACAACCAAAAGTGGAAGTGAATCTTGTAGAGATCCTCCCAAGTTGACTTGTCCTTCCTTTCCACAATGTACACCTCGAAGCCACCGTAATGCATGGAAATGATAACTCTCTTATGATCAAAGCAACATCATAAGGGTATGATTAGTCTCCAAAATCCAACCCCTAGCCTATGGATGGAAATAAATATATAGGAGATGATGGTAGTTTAGGAATTCTTATCCATTTACCAATCTAGGCTTGAAATCCATTCTCAATGGGAGGATGAGCTGAAGGCATAAGAGGTGAAAACTACAAGGTAGGGAACATAGGCTTTGAAGTTATTATCCAAGGTAAATGGTTGTAACAAATCCTGGAAGCTTCTGGAAGAGGAAGCTTTAGAATTATTTTTATTTTTCCGAAATTTCTGGAATCAACACACCCATAGCAAGGGCCAACTTGCTCTGATAAGAGCAAGTGCAGAACTGAGAAACTTGTTGATGAACGCAGGTCACTAAAGGGCCAATGTACATTGGGACTTAAAAGCACTAGAATGAAGTAGCCAAGGTCATAAACTCAGGGATTTGAGAGAGTCATGCTTAGGGCTTTGTGTAGGAATAATTGTGATGCAGGAAAGTGTTCCCTCTGTGAACAGAGGCAACCCCTCTAGCCCTAGAGTGGGTCTAGTCACAAACAAGGACAAATCAACAATAGCTTTCCTTAAATAGTTCAAGTTAGAGGCCTACCTCAACCGGTGGTTGATGGAGTTCCGTTGTGCTGCTCCAGCTTCCGCTTCCTTCTCCTCAACGAGTGATCAACCTGAAACAAAGCAAAGGAAATACAACAAAGCACATAACCGGATACAACAATGAACTATTTACTCACAAAGTCAAGAAATCATGAGCTATCAAGTACATTACATACAAAACATAGGAAAACATCATTGATTGTATTAATGATGAAATAAGAGTCAGCTTACAATCAAAGTCTTGACGTCACAAGCCTTCTCAAAGAAGAGTCCAACCAACATGTTCTTCAAGCGTTCACTCTTTGAAGATGAATCTCCCAACATACAAGAGTTCTCTCACTCACAAGTTTTACACAAGATCAAGGGCACTTCACAACCTTCCACAAGCTATCAACAATTCCACACTTATCACACTCACACTAGCTATCTAGCAAAATCACAAAGCACTCACAACACTGCTCAACTAGCTAACTATCAAACTGTCCAACTAGCAATGCATAGCAATGGTGAGAGTTTAAATAAGAGAAGGAGTCTCCATGAAAGGTGGAAAGGAGAGCTTATCATCAAGGAAGGTAGCACAATTGACGGAACTGCCACACCAGGGAAGGAAGGGCGACATAAACAAGGTCAACAACTAGGTCTGGAGTCATCTAGAAGGTCGGCTGTTGGAACAATTCGCCCAATCTGGATCATCACGGGCACATAACTGATCTTCAGCGCTGACATTGCAAGTGATCAGTGCAGATAGTCAGATCATCGCTGAAGGGACCACAAGGACCTGTGCTGATGCATAAAATCGAGCCATCGCGGGAATCATGTGTACTTCCGCGCTGGCAGCGCGGTCTGTCTATTCATGAGCGCTTATCAGCGCTTTTATTCAACCAAAAGTCGCGATGAGGAATTAAACTTTGGAAAAGTGGGTCAATTGGCAGCACATGGAAGCATTTGTCTGTCATAAGCATGTTTGACTTGGACACATGACACAGTGAGAAGACCGGGAGTGAAAGCTGTGATAGATTACTGTGTAACAGATGCCCCCTAAAGTATGAAGCTCGAGAGAGTGGGAGGGGTGAAATGCTTTACAAAACAACTGAGTTGGAACACCATCTTGAAGTAGCTATGCGCAAGTCGAACTGATATTTCTGAAGTACATGTAGTCTAGGCATGGGCGCAGCCATCCAAAAGACATACAGAATAGGTCTGTGGTATGGATGCAGCCACTCAGCTAATGAGACCATGATAATGATAAAGGTATGGTCGCAGCCATCCATGAAGACTCAGGTATGGTCGCAACCATCCATTAATGAGTCATGTAATCATAAACCAATCCACGCAGCTCGAGCGTATGTAATATGAGCCTGAGGTCTTGAACCCAACCGACCAATAGTACAAATTCTATCATGCGAATGGAGGTGTCGAAGTCGAGCATGAGAGAAAGTCGCTTGATTACCGGTCAGTGATGGAAACCGTTAACAAGTGTGAGAGAAACCACCAATGATGACAATGGCTCTCAAGGTACTGTCCAGTACAATCCACGAAACGCGAAGAATGAGCTGAAGTCGAACACTCGTGGAATCACCCGATCGACGACCAATGATGCAAATTGATCGTCAGGTGCGAAGAACTTGCCATTGAGGCATGCAAGCTCCAAGGTACCAAAGGGGATCTCTAGGTCAATCTCTTGGATAATGAGCTGATGTCGACAGGAGGTGACTCGTCGTAGGAGGGCCATAATGTTTCCCCCATCAACGACACAAGATAAGGACCAAGTGGTAGATGGTAGAATAGCGTATCAGAGGAGGAGACATAGGTGTAAGCTGCAGAAGGATTATACTCTTGAACATGTCGGCGACACGACTCCGGAGGGTGGCAGCATTCAGGTACCAAAGGATCAGAGGCTTGATGAAAACAACATAAATCAGATGGAATGAGGCTAAATGACAAGCCAAACCCACGAAAGGCCAAATGACGATGTATGGATGTCCCAACCCGATAAGAAGTAGAAGTGTCGATGTTCGAGAGTGACTCGCTGCCATAGACAATCGACGAAAAACCTATTATTGAATCCAACCTAGTGATAGTTTAACGAGCCCTAGGGAGGAAAAGCTCGAGTCTCATCATGGTGACGAGTCCAATGTCGTTAGAGTTTAACGAGTTCGACATAGGCAAAACTCAGAGTCTTTTTCATGTTTATGGAGTTTGAAAAAGACACAGAAAAGAAAACTCCAGGGGGGTCCTTTTTCGTAAAGTTGTGTCTCTTGAGCCCGAAAAAGTCTAAAACCATACTCGAAAGAACTGCCCGACTATTATGATCGAGGAGTACTTTTCATAATCAGTGACTTCAATCTGAAAAAGTAAAAAAGCGACTGAAATCACGTCGTTTAATAACCATTAACGAGCCTGAAACGACAAAGGCCCGACAATCTTTTCTCATTTAAACGGTCAGAAAAGAGCTTAAAGGCGATCGCCTCTTGTTTACTTTTAACGAGTCGAGAGGGATAACTCGGCTATCTTTTCATGTTTTGAGTCAGAAAAGGGCTTAAAGACAACTTCAGGGATCAAGTGGAACTCCATCACCTGTAGATCTACACAAAACACGTCACACGTAAAACCCATTCGATATAAAACAACATAGCTAGAAAAATCATATTTTAATTTAAACATATGGTAAAGAAGAGGAAAAAACCCAGATTTATCAAATATAACATTTTATTTTCCAAAAATTACTATAAAAAGGGGTTTTACCATTGTCACTGTTTATGCACTGTAGAGCGTTTTGGAGCACCGAAGTTGGCGAGCTCATTCCAGCCCATTCGTCCACCGTTTGTCTCGAAAACTTCTTCCAAGTAGGTAGATTTCATATTATGCTTCAATTCAATGTCTTCTTTACTGCATTTGACGATGGGATGTGTTAGTTTAGGTGGTTTTTTCAAAAAACGAATTCCGCTCTCAGTCATCGAGGGTTTTGCCTTCGGGTCCGCGATGACCGATAAAAATTGACACAGACCATGACCCGATCATCGCGGAAAAGTGATGTACTTCCGCGATGATCGGGAGAAATTAACATTAGCGCGCGATGGTCATCGCGTCTGTTTTAGGAACAACCGTGATGATGCCGCACAACAATTTTTTATTATAAAAACAACGTTTAAATTTTTGCAAAAAGGGTGCTAATGGAATTTCTTCATCATGCAGGTTATAATGACATTCGTCTGGAAAGAACGAACGCACGATGATAATGATATCCAAGCTTTCGCTAATGTGGGGTGCCGAAATGAATTGCGGGCATGCGGGTTACTCAAATTCTTCCTTACTCCTCACCTCCAGTCATAGCCCGATTTGCTGGAGCTATTGATCCGGGCCTGGAATCCTATAGATGAGAGATCATTATCCGAGGCCGGGAGATTGAATTTGACGCCACAGATATCTATTTTTTGACCGGGTTGTCCCGTCGGGGTGTGAGGCTGATCTTGGAGGGCCAACATCCTGGGGACGAATCACTAGAGACCCTCATAGCTCGGGTGTGCCCAGGGGCACGAAAAATGAAGAGCGGGAAGATGGCAATCCCGACAGTGAACGACGTGATTCTTCGAGCCATGTTATTCATGGTGACATGGGCAGTGGGCTCCCAAGCCCAACATGAGGCTTCGAAGACCCATCTCCGGCTGGCTCTCAAATGTCTCAACCCAACGATGTTTAACTAGGCAGACACGGTGATGGCAAACATGAAAAGGCAGCTTACCAGATGTCGTCAAGGGGAGACAAAACAGTTTGGCTACAGTTCCATCTTAGTGCCGCTCATGCTGGAGCGGGTGCTGGCACTGCAGCTTCAGGATATGGATTTAGACGCACCTAGACCGCGTGAGACCAGAGCTACACGGTGGGCGCATGTCATGCCATGAGGAGGTGGTGGGCGACCAATATCGTGGGGGATACTATTTCGAGAGTGGTTGGAGCGTCAGGTGATCTTTGTCGAGGATTGGACATATGCAGGAATGGACTTCTGTGGAGATCCTGACATGTAGCTGCCCGATGGCGAGCAGTTGGATGATGGTGGTAAGACACTTGATCACACATTTTTTGCATTTTTACTTTTTGATGTTTTTTTATTTTTTCATGTATATGTCCTAATGATGAACACTGTGGAATTGCAGATGTAGGACCAGTGAGACCCGTTGGGTTGGCTCTGGAGGCACGGAGGGATGCGCAGGGCATCGCAGCACTAGCCATGGCTCCCCCGGCAGATGACAAGGTGGAGACGATGGCCGAAAACCTTGAGGGACTGATGACGGGGATCCCTGACTACCAGGGGGTCAAGGAGGTCTCCGTAGCACTGCAGATCCATACAGTTGGTGTGAGACCCAGGGCACACCACCTGTTGAGGCAGGTGGCACGGGCGGCGTTGTGCTATAGGGAGCACAACCAACCACAGTAGACACCTAGGTCTATTTTTTGTTGATGATTCTTTTGAGAGACGTGTCTCAGATGTACGGAGAGCACAGACTCTACTTGGACATATACACCTATTTTTTGAGCGCCTCGGTGCGCCACACGAGATATATATATTATTATATATATTATATATATATATATATATATATATATTATATATATATATATATATAGATATATATATTATATATATATATATATATATATATATATATATATATATATATCTATATATCTATATATATATATATTCTATATATATATATATATATAATAATATATTATATATATACATATTCCTATGGTTTATTGTGTTTTTTATGCTTCTATTTGCTGTTTTGATTACATGTTATGCAAATGTCTATCCAATACATAATTGGCTAATGCATCAGTTAACGTATTTAATCGTCTTGGAATGTGTTGATATGTGATGAAACCAAAATTCATTTCCAACAATTTAACACGTAGATATAAACTTAGAATCCGATGGTCTCTGACGGAATAACGCCCATTGAGCTGGTGGAGGACAAGCTGAGAATCCAGGTTCACCACCAATGTTCGAATACCGAGATGTATCGCCTCGGCTAGTAACTCAATAACTGTGCTATACTTAGCCACATTGTTCGTGGTACAACCTAGACAAACACCTTGAAGGTCTACTAGCTCACCATGAGGATCGTAGATCACCCATGCCGTATAAGACAGGTTGCGTGTACTATGTGAGGCACCATCGGCGAAACCAACGTAAAGCGCACCAGACATCTGCACAAGAAGCAAAAGGACACAATAAGCGGTAATCATGCCGACACACCAAGCCAAAAACATGAAAACATGCACACACAACACACTTGCTAAAACACACGTATGTACAAATCAGAGTGCTTGGAATTCATTCATAATAATTTTTCAAGTAAAGCCCATTTCGGGGCTTATCAAGAGGGTTCCCTTCATAGTCAATCAGCTCATAGGCCCCTTTTTGCAAAACTCGCTTTACAATATAAGGCCCGTGCCACATGGGCTCGAATTTGCCTGCCCCCAGCTTATCATTGGCTTGATCGTAGAGCAGGACTAAATCTCCCTCAACAAAAGAATGAGGATGAACAGTATGATCGAAGTGAGTTTTCACTCGCTTCTTCTGTGCTTCGATAGCTAGAGAGGCTAGTCGACGAGTCTCGTCTAGCCGCTCCAGATAAAGAAGGCGTTCCTCTACCGGAATAGTGTCGGGGAGTAATTCGATGGCTAATTTTAAAGAAGGGATCTCGCACTCGATGGGAAGGGTAGCCTCCAGTCCATAAACCAATTGGAAGGGAGTGAAACCGGTGGCGTCCTTCACACAGGTTCGGTAGGCCCATAAGGTAGAGAACAACATCAAGTGCCAGTTGGACTTGTGCATGCCAATGGTTCATTGAAGCATCGTAACTAGAACCTTGTTGACGGCTTCCACTTTGCCATTGGCCTGAGGATAGTATGGAGTCGAGCTATCATGCCGCAAGCCTAACTGGGTTGTAAGCTCAATCATCATATGATTACGAAAATCCTTGCCGTGATTAGTGACGATGGCCTGAGGGACTCCGAACCATGAGATGATATGATTAAACAAAAACTGTGCCACTGTGTGACCGTCTTCAGATAGTGTGGGCATCGCCTCGGCCCATTTTGTGAAGTAATCAACGAAAACGATGATATACCTGTGCCCCCCGACCGAGCGAGGGTTACAGGTCATATAATCAATGCCCCATTTTGCAAAAGGTCCGATGGTAACAATAGGGTGCAATGGAGTGGGAGGCGCACGCATCTTCCGCTAGTAGATTTGGCACTCGTGACAGGAACGGACAGAAAGAATGCAGTCCTTAAAGATGGAGGGCCAAAAGTAACCGGCACGAAGGATCTTTTGGGCAGTAGCATATTCGGACATGTGACCACCACAGGCGCCAGAATGACAGTCATTTAAAACTTGCTTAGCTTCCTCGAGTGTTAAACATCGGTGGAGAACAGAGTCAGCGCCGAGACGGTATAGGGTGTCCCCAATAATGCGATATGGCTGAGGTTGATGGCGAATCCGTCGTCGAGCATCCTTAGATATCTCGGGACGAAAAGAGGATGTCTCTAGATAGACAATAATATCCCCGTACCAGGGATCGAGGGTGCTGATTAAGAAGAGGGTTTCGTTCGGAATATGGTCCTCTAACCGAGAGGGCATGGTAAGAGATGGAAAAGAGCACAATAATTCAGTAAAGACAAGGGATTTCTTGGACTTGGCGGTAGTGAATTCCAAGTCGAACTCTTGGAGGATAACAATCCACTTCGAGTACTTGCCCCCCAGCAGCTGACGTGACAGGATGTACGTCATCGGGTTGTAATTAGAAACCACTGTCATAGTGCGCAATAAGATATAATGGTGGAAATGTTGGACAACACAAATGACGGCCAATGCCAACTTCTCGACGTGAGCATATCGAGATTCTGTATCTAATAGATTATGGCTGAGATAATAAATGACGTGCTCAGTGTCATCGCCATCATCTTGAATAAGAACCATGCCAATAGTGGTATCGGAAATGGCCAAATACAGAGTGTAGTCGCGATGATAATCAGGAGGATGCAACAATGGAGCCGAAACAAGGAGAGCCTTGAGGTGCTCGAAGGACTCTTGAGTAGCGGTATTCCAATGAAAAGGGGTGTCCCGCTTTAGTAACCGTGTGAAACCTTTAGCCACCTCGGCATAGTTGGGAATGAAGTGTCGTAAAAATTTGCTTTGCCCTGCAAGCTCTGCAATTGTTGCAAAGAAGCAGGGGGAGGAAGATTCAAAATGGCCTCAACCTTAAGGGGATCCAAACGGATGCCCTCCTGGGAGACGATGAACCCGAGAAGTCTGCCAGATTCTATGCAGAAGACACACTTATGTGGATTGAGTCGGATGCGGTAGTGTCGACAACGAAGAAATATTTCGCGAAGGTGGGTGGGATGGTCCTGGCATTTAGCTGAATGAGCAGGTAGATCATCCAGGCAAGGCTGCATGATATGTCGAATATCATGGAATGCATAAGACATCGCGCATTGGAAGGTAGCACCGATGTTCTTCAAACTGAAAGGAAGCTTTTTATAGGCGAAAGTGCCCCACGGACAGATAAAGGCGGTCTTGTTCTGATCGGCGGGTGCGTTATTAATCTGGTTATAACCAGAAAAACCATCCATGAATGAATACATTTCACTTCCGACACACTCATCAATGCGCTGGTCAATGAAGGGTGTGGGGTAGTTATCCTTGGGATAGGCTCGATTAATATCACGGTAATCAACACAGACCCTGATGGTGCCCTGCTTTTTATTCACAGGGACAATATTGGAAACCCAATCTGTGAGTGGGATGGGATAGATAAAACCAGCTTTGAGAAGCTTTTCAACTTCCGCTTTAATGGCTGCAGCCTTTCGGGGGTGCACGGGGCGTAAACGTTGTCGGATAGGCTTAGCTCCCAGATACATGGGTATCTCATGCAACACAATACTTGGGTAGATGCCAGGCATTTCTTCGTAAGACCAAGCAAACACGTCACGAAATTCACGAAAAAGACCAGTATAGAGTTGAATCTCCTCAGGAGTACAAGTTACTCCAACATGGATATGCTCGACAATCCCTGGTTTAACAGAGATGTCGATCAACTGGTTTTGCGTGATGTTTCCCATGTTCCCTTCAGAGGTCACTCGATAAACTAGAATGGGTATCTGAAGGGGTTGTGAGGGGAGACAAGGAGCAAACTGCTCGAGAGAGGCAAGCATTTCCTGGTGGGCAGGGAGGAACGATGGTGGAGATTGGACCAAGGGGGTTCCTCGAGAGACATGGTATCGATAATGGCTTCATCAGAAGGAAATATTTCCTTTAAAGGATCCGAAGAAGCATAGTCTCCAAGCTAAGGGGAATGAACATACGAGTCAAGAGCTCTACTCAAAGGAGCAGATTCAGGGGGGGAGCCGATGCAGAAACAATTTCGACGTAGTTGAGCTCGGCAGGACTCAACGACATCTCATCGCCCCACGATTCTATCTGGTCAGTGGGGGGGAGAATCCACGGATCAGATCGAATGGATCATATTGATAGGAGCGACGGTCGGAGGTGGGAGCAAAAAGACACCCATAAGGGTTGGATCTTTAAAGAGCCCAGCTCCCATGCTCTCTAATGGAATGGAGGTATGCTCCACAAAAGGCACGTTGCCTTCGGAAGAGGAGGCAAAGAAAGATAGCTGGTCTACTGTGACAATCTTCCCTTGATGAGGGAAACGAATGACACAAAATAGAGATGAAGCCACGGCTCGCTTGGAATATGTCCAGCTCCGGCCCAAAAGGAGGTTGTAAGTGAGATTAGCATCAACGACTTCAACTTCCACATCGACCGTCTTTCCTTCCAAAGTAATGGGAAAACGTTGGAGTATACCATAAGGGCGAGACTCTCTCCCATCAAAGGCTTCCAAGGTCATAGGAGACTGGCTCAGGGTCGGAGAACCAATAGCCTTCCAACAAGCAACAGACATAATGCAAGTTGAAGCGCCTTCATCAATGACTGTACAATGAATCGTTTTAGAGTTGATGATGACCTGGATAAGGAAGGCAATCTGGTGAGGCAACCTCGGTACATGGATTTCGAGATCAAAAGTAATCAGATCCGAGTCGGCCGGGTCGATGCCACCGATAGCCGATAGTAAGGACTTCCTCTGGGAGGGGCAGCTCTGGAGAACTTCTAGAGCGGACATAGCTGACAGAGCCTTGGCTAAGTCCTCAACCATGCTGTAGTGTTGAGCACCATGAGCATTGGGGTTGTAATAAGATTTCCTGAGTACACCTTTAGGAGGGGGTCAGATAGGCATCTCAGTGCTAGGTCTTTCGATATGGAGTGAATCAGAACTGGATGGAGGAGCGCTAGAGGGGACCTCAGGCTCTTTCCTGGCAGGCGACGAATATTCTTTTGCTCGAGTGCTAATGTGAACGAGGATCGTCCCATCCATGAACACTTGAGAACCAAAGGGAGAGGAGGATTGGGATGGGTCAACCACCATTTGCGTTTGCTGCAAGGGGAAAGGTTATTTCAGCACCGCAGGAGTCCCAGGAGCACCTTTCAACAATCGACTAACTTCATACCGCCTAGGGCAGTCTTTGGTATAGTGATCCTCGTCACAGATAAGACAAGGATATTTGGGCTTGCGCTTGGTTCCTTCCTCGGGTGGAGGTTTAGGGGAATCTTGTTTAGGTTGATCAGCTTTATTTTTCCTTTTTCCCTTCTTTTTTCCTTTCGAGGATTTATCTTCTGTGATGGACTGGACGACGTTAACCTTGGAAGTACTACCAGAATTAGACATAGCCTGAGAAGTATTTTCATTCGAAGCATTCGACTTTTGCTTCCCAGGGTTCACGAAAGATTTCTTAGAGGACGGATTTACAGAACCAATGACACCGTCAACAGATGGCTTCGATAGAGCTTTGGAAGTTCCGGGCCTTGGGGCGTCAGGAAAATAATCATATGCATACCGGACTGGGAGTAAACCAAGTCAAGGTACTGAGCACGTGCAATAGCCTGCTTTTCAGTTACACATGCCCCCATAGCAATGTCCCGTGCGATTGGAGGGACAAATGAGGTCGTAAACCAATCGGTCAAGAGCTGATCAGGAATCCAAAACTTAATCAAGCGATGACGCCGTCTCCATTCATGGATGTGATCGGAGATGTGCGTGGTCATATCCTGTTTAAGGGACGTGAGGAGATGTGTGCCCGTCTCATACCGAATCGACAACTGAAAATGAGTTAAAAATGCCATCGCCAACGAGTTAAAATCTTGAAAAGATCCGCGCGCTAGCTCAATATACCACTTAGCAGCAGAGCCAGTGAGGGTCCTTTGAAAAATGCAGAGCCAGATTGAATCGTCAAGCCACGAATTTGACGAACACCATAGATGATAAGTCATAACGTGGGCTTGGGGGTCTTCTCCAGCTTTGCCATCGAATTTGGGACAATCACCGGGAATCTTAGTTGGAACTGGGGGCCAATACGGATCATGGAGAATAGGATCATTGGTCAGTTTGGACACATCCAACAGCTCCAACGTTGCTAAGAAGGGTAACTGAGGATTAGAGGACATCTGTGGCTGCGGGAAAGAGGTAGCACTAGGTTTCCATCCAGTCGTTGGTTGCCCCCATTCATTTTGTCCAGACGGACCCGACCCATAAGGGTTCTGTCCATAGGGATTTTGTCCATAGGGGTTATAGCTATAACTGGATGGCCGGCCCTGGATCTGCCTCCCAACATTCCATTGGTTACCAATTTGACCTGCAGGAGCAACATACGGTTGCTGGTAATTCTAATAAGGACTCACCTGCAATTGTTGATAATTTTGATACAGGGCAAATTGAGCTTGCCCCTGGGATTGCTGGACACCATAAGGTTGCTGGGCTCCATACTGAGCTTGGGGGCCAGGCTGCGTTTGATAAGCGGGTTGAAGTTGAGATCCACCCTGCATTTGAAGACCAGCTTGGGTCTGGAGCCCAAACTAGGGCTGAAAACCGGGTGGAGCTTGAGAAGCAACAACCATTTGCATGCCCGGTTCAGCAGGCCTAGAGAGATGTCCTTAAGAGGATTGGGGTTGAGCCACCTGGCTAGAAGGTTGACCTAGTTGAGATTGAGTTTAGCCCATTTTCCCAAAAGGTTGACCTTGCTGGGTAGTGGGCTGTCCTTGCACAACTGAGAGCTGTCCTGATGGACCGGATGGCTGAGCGGACTGGACAGTTGGTTGACCTGATTGGATTTGAGGTTAACCAACTTGCCAGAAGGTTGACTAGACTAGGCAGTGGGTTGACCTTGCTGTACGTAAGGCTGACCACCCTGCCCAGATGGTTGACCAGACTGGGTAGTGGGTTGGCCTTGCTATACGTAGGGCTGACCACCCTGCCTAGTAGGGTATCCCTGCTGGACCCCAGGTTGTCCTTGTTGCATATAAGGTTGTCCTGGATTTCCAAAGGGTTGCCCAGAAGGGTATCCCTGTTGGACCCCAGGTTGTCCTTGTTGCATATAGGGTTGTCCTGGATTTCCAGAGGGTTGCCTGAGATAAGTAAAAGATGAAACACCATAGGCCGAAGGTTGTCCCTGGAAGGGTTGTCCTTGTTGTCCTACAGGTTGCCCTAGATAAGATTGTCCGTAATACTGCTACCCATAGGGAGGCTGTGTGTAAGACGGCTGACCTTGATAAGGTGGTCCTTGAAGATTCGCAGGGGGTACTTGGCCACCGCCGTAACTAGAGGTACCCCAAGCAACAGCTAACGGGACTGAGACCTCAACCGCAGGCTGAGATGGCAAGGGACTGGCAAGATAAAGATGATG
Organism: Pinus taeda; assembly: GCA_000404065.3. Classification (NCBI taxonomy): domain Eukaryota; kingdom Viridiplantae; phylum Streptophyta; class Pinopsida; order Pinales; family Pinaceae; genus Pinus; species Pinus taeda. The sequence continues at coordinate 32,557 of APFE031307021.1, forward strand.
CCCTACGGGATCATAGTAATGGAGCGGACCTTGTGAGCCCAGATTCTGGACAACTTGCAAATACTGATCGTATGCTCCCCTGCTGGAATGGAACCAGAAGAAGGTGGGGCACTGAGCGTAGGATCGACAAATCCAGATGTAGGTGCCAATGGGCCACTATTTGCCGAACTGGGGGACGGTCCAACAATAGTGGTCACAACCGAGGATGCAGTGACGCACCAACAACAGGCGCTGAAGAAGCTACATAGATAGTTGGAATAGTCAGGACTGAAGTGATAGAAGTATTGTGAATTTGAGGAATAAAAGACCCCGAAGTCGGAGTGATGTTGTGATCCCACATAGAACCCGTAAAGGAGGTCCTAGAACCAATATCATCTCTCAAAGCCCTATAGCGTAAAGGTAACGTGACACCGAGAGGGGTGACACTGAAGGGTGGAATCTCCGCTGAGACAGGAATTTCACCACTCATTACAATGATTGCTTCACTCGCGATGGGGGATGTGTAATCCATGTCAGAGGAAGACATTGGGACCGAAACACTAGGAGGAGAAATAGGAATATCCTCTTCGAAAGGCTCCCAAACGGGGTTCCAATGGATATCGTAAAAGTCGTCTTCTGGAGCACGAGAGTTCAGAGGTTGGATACTCGGAATAACAGGGAGAGTACCACTACCAACTGGTGTCTCAGGAGCAACAGAAGAAGGAGACCCTTGGTCACTTGGAACGAGAAACGGGATCGATGATTCTGCTAGGATGATTTGATTCAAAAAATCCTAGGAAAACTAGCGAGAAAGGACCCTACTCAAGCTAACGCAAACAAGATCTAACAGGGTAAATGTGAACGTGGCCGAATAAATTTTTAAGACACAAGGACACAACTTGACCTTTTCATCTTTAAAGAGTCGAGAAAAGGACCAAAAGATGACTCTAGTCGCCTTCGAATGTTTAATGAGCCTGAGGGACAAATGCACAGAAGAACCTTTTCCTTTAGGGAGTCCGAAAAGGAGCAAAAGTGATTACTCTGGAGAACTAGGAAAAATGTTTACCAGACAATCCGTAAAACTGCATATACACCTTGGCAATCGTATGAGAACCAAGGACTTTCCGGATGGCAGTCAATCTTCCCGAATGTTGTGTTCGGTGCGTTACGACTTGTAAGGCGGCAGACACGGCTTCCTATGGATAAAGGATGATAACCTAGTGGGGTCTCCCCATATACTCGACGGTACGTGGGAGCACAAGTCCGTACTAGACCACTATTGAGTCACAGAAGGAGGAATCACCCAACCTTGAGTGAAAACAAAAGTGACTAGGTTTAACGACGCTGGAGCACATCTCTAGCCTAAACCTCTAAATAATGTGTGTTATGTTCCAATGCGTCGTTAGATTCATTCAATTCATTTTAGAGTTGATCTTGGATTATGTTTCAGCTTTCAGGCCTTACTGTATGTATATAATAAATCCTAGGATGCATCTAGAATGCACGAAAAATCATTTTTCTTCAATGAACACCTACTTACGAGAGGGTAGAGAGATCATTTCCAAACCAAGAGAACCAAGACAACAACGATAGTCATTCAATGCATACATACACCAATTCTTAAAGTGCACGGATACTACTAATGAGAGATTTTATCATTCGCTTTCCAATATGCAAACTTGAAATACAAATTTACTTTCACTTTCATACTAAATGAATGCAGAATTTTTGATTTTGATGCCTTTAAGTCTAGAAGAAACAAACAAGCAACAAGCAAGTGTGGAAAAGCCAGGTTGATCCAAACAATTGTAATCTATGCTTGGTAGTGAAAAGAAATCGAAGCAATGCCAAAATTGGTTCAATAACATTCACTAAACAATCAACCGAAAAACAAGGGAAAGGGAAGGCTCAATCAAAGCAACATAAAGCCAAAAATGAACCTTGGGCAAACAAGCAACCAAGCCGATAGACTCAAGGAACTTGAAACAGTGATCTAGGTCACACAAGTGAAAAAACAAGATCCTTTCAACAAAGCTCACAAGGGAGTGCCTCGATCTATAAACAGTGAAAAACAAGTCATTAAGCAAGTGAAAAAGAAGGGGGCTAGCAAGATTGATGGATTCAGGAGGTAAAATTGAACAAAATAAATTCTACAGCAATCAACGCGAGTAATACACAGGCAACAAGTGCTGATGAAGCAACCGCTTCAGCAACAAAGCGATGTCAGCGCAGGAATACACGACTTTTCCGCGATGGTCTGATTTCCAGAACCGTCACGACTGTTAGGCATAATTACGCGATGAACAGAATATTACAAAAGGTCGGGCGCGATGACAACGCGACTGTTATAATTAAATCCGCGATGAAGCTCAAAAACAGTGACAGGCAAATCAAAACTCCCAAATCAAAGACAACCAATCTTTCAATCCAATAGGGGTGTTCCTAGATTAACCCAGGAAACTCAAAGGATCGATAACCAATCCCCAAAACTTCAAAGGAGACCAAAACAAAAATCAAGGCAAGAGAAAATAAGAAAAACAAAGGCTAAAGCTCCTCCCTAGCAGAGTCGCCAATTTGTGATGCAGGAAAGTGTTCCCTCTGCGGACAGAGGCAACCCCTCTAGCCCTAGAGTGGGTCTAGTCACAAACAAGGAGAAATCAACAATAGCTTTCCTTAAACAGTTCAAGTTAGAGGCCTACCTCAACCGGTGGTCGATGGAGTTCCGTTGCGCTGCTCCAGCTTCCGCTTCTTTCTCCTCAACGAGTGATCAACCTGAAACAAAGCAAAGGAAATACAACAAAGCACATAACCAGATACAACAATGAACTATTTACTCACAAAGTCAAGAAATCATGAGCTATCAAGTACATTACATACAAAACATAGGAAAACATCATTGATTGCATTAATTTTGAAATAAGAGTCAACTTACAACCAAAGTCTTGACGTCACAAGCGTTCTCAGAGAAGAGTCCAACCAACATGTTCTTCAAGCATTCACTCTTTGAAGATGAATCTCCCAACATACAAGAGTTCTCTCGCTCACAAGTTTTACACAAGATCAAGGGCACTTCACAACCTTCCACAAGCTATCAACAATTCCACACTTATCACACTCACACCAGCTATCTAGAAAACTCACAAAGCACTCACAACACTACTCAACTAGCCAACTATCAAACTGTCCAACTAGAAATGCATAACAATGGTGAGAGTTTAAATAGGACGAGGAGTCTCCATGAAAGTTGGAAAGAAGAGCTTATCATCAAGGAAGGTAGCAAAATTGACGGAACTGCCACACCAGGGAAGGAAGGGTGACATAAACAAGGTCAACAACCAGGTCTGGAGTCATCTGGAAGGCTGGCTGTTGTAACAATTCACCCAATTTGGATCATCGCGGGCACATAACTAATCTTCAACACTGACATCATAAGTGATCAGTGCAGATAGTCAGATCATCGTTGAAGGGACCACAAGGGCCTGTGTTGATGCATAAAATAGAGCCATCGCGAGAATCACGTGTACTTCCGTGCTGGCAGCGCGGTCTGTCTGTTCATGAGCGCTTATCAGCGCTTTTATTCAACCAAAAGTCGCGATGAGGTAGTAAACATTGGAAAAGTGGGTCAATTGGCAACACAGGGAAGCATTTGTCTGTCATAAAGATGTTTGACTTGGACACATGACACAATGAGAAGACCGGGAGTGAAAGCGGTGATAAATTACTGTGTAACAATGATGATAAGGTGTTCATGGATGATGATGGATCCAATTTGTAGGCCTATTGACCAGATGTGCCAAAATGGTCTATAACAAATTTCCCCCTAAGTGAAAAGTTAGAAAAAATGGCTGATGATTGAAGTGAATTACCTTGTGACAAGTCAGGATCAAGAACATCTAGTTGGATCATCATTTGCTACAATAAATTTTCATCATGATATCTTTGCTGAGGGAGACATACCCATGCTTAGCACATAAGCTAACATTACATGCATAATGATCAAGAAGTTATGTCCACTGATGACAAAGGGTGGACCCATGATTGGATGATTGTCTGTAGGATCATGGCCATCATACGTTGTGATCTTGTATTAATCTTGAAATCGAAGCCGGATGGATGGAACTAGATCTGGGGTCTTCTATCTCGTTCACTAAATCGTCCAATGTACGAATCTAACCATGTGAATAGAGGATCTAAAGTCGAACATGGCAGACACCATCTGATTAGCGACCAATGATGTAAGTCATTGAAAGACACAAGAGAAATCACCGATGATGTTAATGGTTCTCAAGCTACTATAATACAATCTATATTATGTGAATGAATGAGTTGAAGTTGAAGTTAAACTTGTCACCGAGAGAAAGGAAACTTGTCATTGATGTATGTAATCCCCAAGGTACTGAAGGAAGATTTTATAAGTCAAATTCCTGGATAATGAGCTGATGTCAACCGGAAGCGACTCGTCACAAGAGGGCCTTGATGTATCTCCCATCAATGATATGAAATGAGTATTATGATTTTGTTGTAGTAGCTACAACCACCCTCCAAAATTTTGGCCTACATTAATTTCAGAGCCTCCCTTGAAGAGTTTCACTTGATGACTGCACACACCTGGGTTCACTCTGTGAGCTCATGTGAGTCTTTATATTCTCATTGCTTGTTTATTGCGCTCTAGTCTCTACATGCTGATGTCTAAGTCATGCTTGTGACCGTGTTCTGGTTATGCTCAAGGTCTTTGCTTCGTATGTGTTTGATGTGTTCACCATGAAAGCATCTGTTGCACTCACACATGGAGTCACATTCACTGTCGTGCAAGCGTCGTCTCGATCATGAACGATCAATCACAATTGTCACACTTGTCGCTTTCACCGTTGGTCAGTCATGTTGAACATGTGTATCTGGATGGTTTGGTCGTTTCATCGTCAAGTCATGCAAGTGTGTGTCTGTATGATCACCTATGCATCTTTCGACTGTTCACACACTTAGTCATTTTTGTTGAAGTTTTGACGACCAGACTCCTCATTGCCAGCCGGACCATCACCCTGCTTTTGACTCAATCGACTGTCAACCAGAACAATGCAAAAGCACCAACCTGTTCTTTTAAGTCGTGCTACCCTCAAGAAATTCAATTAGCACTCATGATGGCCACCCGGAAAATCGACCAATTGTTCATCTCAGAAATTGTGCAGTGCTCATGAGCAGGCCTCCCGCTGCCCATTAGTCAGCTCAACTTAGAAATTGCGCAGAGATGATCAGTAGGCCGACCTTCTGACCTTAATGCAGCTTTCCCAGCCAACAACTCCCAACAACAGACTTCCTGTTCCCTCCAGGAATTGTGCAGTTTCTATTGCCAGTGATTGAGCAACCAACTGGCAATTCCCTTTGGGAATTGTGCAAGTTTGGCTGCCGATGACCCCAGCAGCCAACTGGAAGTTCCCTCTAGGAATTGCACAAGTTTGGCTGCCAGTGACTCCAGTAGCCAACTAGTAGTTCCCTCTTGGAATTGCACAAGTCTGGCTTCCAGTGACCCCAACAGCCAATTGGTAGTTCTCTCTGGGAATTGTACAGATCTAGCCGTCTAGCGCCTGCTGACTGTTCGTTTCAGAAAATGCGTAGAGCATGCATGCCTTACCTTCTAGCAGCACAGACTCTTCCTCCCAAAATCTGCATAATTTTTCCTCCCAGCGGAGCTAGACCTTGCAGTCAGTCACTGTCTACTCAGATCGCCCGTCTCCATCTCTCAGTGAATCTTGCGTAGTTTTCATTAGCAGTTGCCCGGAGCCATCATCCCACATCACAGCCCTGCTTCCTCTCCCGTCACTTGTATTCGAATGATCATGTGTCATGGTAGACTAGGAGGTTTTGGATTTGATGTCGTCTCGTCATGAGTGACTACAGGTACAGGTACACCAACAAACATGTCAAGGCAACAAACAGGATGAAAGAAGGGAGCACATGCAGATGGACAGGTTCACCAATAGACGAACGAGCGAAGCATGCAAAGCGGACGAATGCGACGAACATGCACCTTTGCGAAAAAGTGAGCCATCCAAGCCTTCTAGCATGAAAGAGAGGAACAACATGCTAAAGCTTCATCAAGCGAACCAAGGACCATCGAAGACTCCACTCACTTCACCATGCGAAGATGAAGCTATGGTACACCATGAAGACATCCATCACTCAGTAGCACTCTAGCTCGACATGCACTCCAACAGTAGCACGAATGTACCAGTAATGTCATATCAAGTCATGAGTTATGCTGCCCACATCTCTACTATGGGCTTGTTGTCAATCAATGTGATGTAACGTGGAAGTCCAAGAGACCCACTTGTTGAACATAGAGTCATGTAAGTCAGAAAATCATGGAAGTCGAACGATCATGAGGGTAGTCGAACAACCATAAGGGTCAGTTTCACCCTTGGCTATAAATACCCCCCTCATTTGTACATGAAAGGACTTTTCACCTCAGCTCCTCCCACATAGCCAAGAGAGTCTGTAATCTTTTCTTTGAGGAGTAAAGTAGTGGATCTAACACCCCGCTGATGACGTTAGTGATGTATGGTGTAACACCGTGTCTTGGAACTTTCGCTTAATTAAGAAGCCTGTCAACAGGCCAACACGTTTTCACACATGTATTGTATTTTTTGTAAGATGGATCTTTAACACTTGTAATGCATATTGCTTTAACCATGTGTTTTACATATGAACTGATTCATTTGTTGCAAGGCATATTCTATTAATGGAAATGTGTTATATATGCTGTTAGTGTTGTCCCATCCATGTTGACTACTCTGTCGGGCATCAGACAAACCTTTCACCTAAACCTTGCTATAACAACCATTTCACTCGTCTCGAACTGATCCGTGAGTGTTGTACGTGTTATCTTACCTTGTATGTTGTGACTGCTGCATCTGAGTGGACTACTCCATTGGAAGTTGTGTATGTCTTTGGTGTTGTGTGTTCCTAGCCAAGTTGGGACTGATCCCTTTCAACCTGGAACTCACCTTCACCTTTTTCCCCTCACAATGAAAGAACCATTGACACAAGTACACTTACACTCACCAGGCACGTGAACCTCACTTCTTGAAGACAAAGCGAACCACTCTCCCATGCTAACAAGCAAGAATTGAGGCAAATCCTTAAGATAATGGCAACTAGGCCATCATACTGGATGGGACCCCCACACCAAATGGTGTGAGGTCTAGTTGGGACATCATACCAAGGTGATCCCTTGAATGTTGGTGGGTCTAGTACCGTCAACATTTCTGGCGCTAGAAGGAGGGTCGCCAGTTTTACATGGCCAAAATTCCCCTCACACTCACTCATCAACCATCTGGTCAAGGCAGTAACTTGCACTCCCTCTCTCACGACTTAGTAGTTGGTTACTCCTCACCTCCTAGAATTGAACACGATATTTCATATCAAGACCTTCACTCTATCTGTCCCATCACTCGCTAGTTCACAAAAGTAGTTGGAATGATCCCAAACGTATAGTCTCTTCCACACGCATCGAAGAAGCCAAGAGCCACTCCCACAGGGGTTGTTGTATCATTGACAGATGAAGCGGTCATTGGTACTCTTGAAGGTTTGGAAGAGGCTATCGAAGACAAAGAGGAACCTCCAATCGTCTTTGAAGACGAACAAGGCAATCTTGTAGTCTTGTGATCAAAATCTGGTATAGGAGGTGGAGGGGAAGGCAACAGAGGAAGTGGAGGTGGAGACGAACCGACAGACTCAGATCCAGAACCATCAGATCCCGAAGGAGAGGAAGAGGACGAAGAGATGGCTGACCTAAATCTTGAATGGATGACTCAGGGACCATTGGCTATCCTGGATGTTCTGCACAAGATTCCAAAGTGAGTGGAGAGAATGAACATCAAGTTTAACCTTAACAACGCGGTGAAGGCAGAAGACCACTTAGACAATTTCTACCTACAACTGTAGTCCCTTGAGGTACGTTATGATGACGTAGCATGTAGATTGTTTCCATATGCCTTGGACGGCCGAGCAACTTCTTGATATCATAGCCTTCCACCCAAATCTATATAGAACTGGGGTTCTTTCAAACGTATGTTCCTTGAAAAGTTTGTTGATGACAAGACTCCAACCATGCTACTCAAAGAATTGGGAAGCCTCAAGATGGAGGGAAAAGAGAAAGTACAAGATTTCAATAAGAGGTTTGTGTGTATCTTGAACAAGTTTGCAGCAGACACCAAACCTCATGACTCCATCGTTGTCGACTATTACACATTGCACTGCCAACCTGTTAATTTTAGGTATGTTCTATGCTAGAGTAATTTATTTCAATTTTCACAATTAGCTCATTATCTTTTCTAGATTAGCAATCACATCAGCAATCACATCAGCATTAAAGTAAACTACATATAGAACATAAATATAAATCGTAGAAGACAAGCCAAGGAAAGAGAACACAAGATGTGGCACTAGCCAGGGACAAACCCCACAATGTGGGGAAACCCTTGATCAATTCTTCTTTTATGTTCTTCAAAGTTCAGCAGAGAAAGAGAGAGAGAGAGAGATAGTACATTTACAATAGAAGTCAACACTTTGACTTATCTAGATAAGAGCATAGATCATCTCTAAGAAGATGATATATGAGATCAGTTGAAGACATGCTGCTTCAACTGATTCTCCAAGGTGACTCCTTCACCTATCGTTGTGCTGCGTTTCGTCATCATGCTGCACCTCACTGCACTGCACCATGCTACACCCATCATCACTGTACTACATTATGCGCCATTGCTACACCATGTTGCCTTCTCGGCAGTTCCGGTTGTTCCCTGCAGTTTCGATAGTTTCGGATGTTCTCGGCAGTTCTGACAGTTCCAACTGTTTCATCTTTTTCGGCGGTTCTGACTTTTCTCATAGTTCCGGCTTTTTTGGCAGTTCTGGCTTTTTCTGGCTTTTCTAGCAGTTCCAGCTTTTTTGGAAGTTCTGGCTTTTCTGACTTTTTCAACAGTTTCGGCTTTTCCGGCAGTTCCGGCTTTTCTTGCTTTTCTGAAAGTTCCAACTTTTCTTGCAGTTTTGGCTTTTTCGACAGTTCCAGCTTTTCAGAATCTTCCAGCAGTTTCAGCTTTTCCAACTTTTCTGGCTTTTTCGACAGTTCTAGCTTTTTCAGTAGTTCTGGCTTTTCCAGCTTTTCTGACAATTCTGGCTTTTCTGGCTTTTCCGACAGTTTCAGCTCTTCTGGCTTTTTCGACTTTTCTGACAGTTCCGAATTTTCCGGCCTTTCTGACTTTTTCGGATTTTCCAGCTTTTTCGACAGTTCCGGCTTTTCCACTTTTCCAGTAGTTCTGACTTTTCCAACTTTTTCGACTTTTTCGGCAGTTCTGACTTTTCTAGGTTTTTTGATAGTTTCAGCTTTTTCGAATTTTCTGACTTTTCCGGCTTTTTTGGCAGTCTGGCTTTTCCAGCTTTTTCAACTTTCTGGATGAGGGTAGCATTATCCCTTAGGATCTCTCCTCCTACTAAAACCCAAAGATAGGTAGAGAGAGGAAGAGATCCCAAGTGTGTGTTGAAATGACTTGAATTCCTCTATATTTATACTAAAACCTAGATGATGAATATGCATGTCTATTGGGCTTTTTAGCCTACTCAAGTTGTTGGTCGGTTTGATAATAATTACATAATCAAAATAAATTCATAACTCCATGAATACTTATCAGAATCGGATGATATTTAGATCAATCTTACACCTCTCGATGAGAGGGATCTAATAAAAATATTAGCTACCATAAATAAGTTGACCCACATGGAGTTTGGCACTAGTTGCCAAATTTAACACTCCCTCTAAACTAGGGAGAACTCCATCCACTGATCCATATGTCTGATTGTACTATCTTTGCCAATAGTGCCCTGCACTGCTCTGCTGGCTCTGATATGCTCTACTCAGCTCTACTGGCTTTGCTCTACTCTGTGCAGCTCTGCTCAACTCTGCTGGCTCTGCTCAACTCTGCTGGCTTTGCTTAGCTCTGCTGAACCATGAAGAAGAAGAATTGATCGAGAATGTCTCATACCATTCTCCAGTGACTTGAAGTTAGTCTCAGAGTGCGTACCACTGGTCCCAGACCAGTCTCAACTGACCCAAAGTCAGCGTCATAGTGGGTACCGCTCCTACTACTGGTCCCAGACTAGTATCATCAGTCTCAAAGTGTGTACCATTGGTCCCAAACCAGTATCATCAATCTCAGAGTGTGTACCACTGGTCCCAGACCAGTCTCAACCGGCCCGAAGTGAGCATCATAGTATGTACCACTCTCACTAGTCCCAGACCAGTCCTCCACTAACCTGAAGTCAGTCTCAGAGTATGTACCACTAGTCCCAGACCAGTCTCAACCAACCCGAAGTTAGCATCATAGTAGGTACTGTTAGCACTTGATATTTCACCCTAGGCTGAGGAAGGTAAACCTTCAAGGCAACATCAAACCATTTCACCTCGTAGCTAGCCCTACGGGGTATGAGAAGGCTCTCTCCGGTCAAACTCGGTAGATCTTTCAATAGGATGAGCTGACCCAATTAGGAACACTGATATTAGGCTAGTAAACTAATTAGAATGATTGATTTGGGGTTTTTTTTAAATTAAATAACGGGGTTTTTCTGGGCTGCATGGGCAAAATCACAACTTTAAACAGAGAAATATAATGAACAACACAGGTTGACGACTGAGGCAAGGTAGGCAAGGAATTTAGCACCAAATCTAGATTTTAAATGGGATGGCAAGGCTGGTGAGGAGCTGACAAGGGCATAGAACTGAATCCTTGTCAAACAGAAGAAAACATTGAATTGGACAAACTTATAGGCAGAGCATATAATACTATGAATTCTACCTAAACACTTCATTTTCTCAATTAGAAATGATCATGAGGTGAATGAAACATAACAGTTTACATATGAGACAAAGGGAAAACTTATGCTAAATTAACATACCACATGAATCTCAGAAATCAGAGCTGTGAAATTTTCATTAAAAATCCCTCTGTCAAAGACTGTACAATGGAGCTCAGTTCTCCTCCAGCCCTCAGAAAATCTCCCCTGACTCTCACTCTCTCTTTTCAATTTTTTATTTTTTTATACATTAAATCAACTAAAACAAAAAACAACAGATCGACCCCAAAAGCAGGGCGCTGTTTCAACTAAAGCCATAAAAATAGAGCAGATGGAAACAAGAAACAAGAGGCGCCTTCTTCAATCCAGTGTTTTCACAGTTCAGGATAGGAGGCTATTGACAGTTGCAACCGACCCTAAAGATAGCTTTGCTGTTGGCACAGAATCGACTAAAATCTGGGAAAGCCACAGTAAAAAACGAGCCACTGGAGATTTTGTCATTAATGACATTGCTACCCCAACTCGACTGTGTGCCATTAGGCAAAATAGCAAAATCTGATGGTAAAAGAGCCACGTAGTTGGGATCACCACCGTTTGAGAACGACATTCATGGCCACTACATCAACGGGAGCGTAAATAACGTAAGAGCCACATACATCAGTGCAGCTCTCCTTGAGAACAAGCACGTTACCCTGATTCGAATTCAAATTGTTGACACGCAAACAACCTATAAATGCCACTTTGCAAACTGCGCCCCAAATCTGGAAATGCATTGGCCATTTACTAAAATTAGGAGAAGTTTTAGATAATCTGTAATAAATCCACCGCATATATCGGATGTAAATAGACCCCCCTACAATCTTTCTTATCCGATAATAATGGGCATATCTGTTGAGCACATGAATCCACACGTCCAGGCATTTGCGGCTTTTGTTGAACGACAAAGACCCCTGTCACTTTAATGTTTTTTGTTCTTCCTGAAAAAAGGCTTGACACCCCTGAAAGCAATCCCTCTGTTGTCTCAGTTGCAGGTTCTTCTACATTCATATTTCCATATTCACAATTATTCTTAATGCTAATGGGCTCATGTTGGTTGTCATGATTTTCAATATTAGGAGAGAATGACTTGGAAAATTGAGCCAATAAAAGTTCCTCGATAAAGGTTTTGCTGATGTATCAAGAAGCATGAGGAGAAGAAAATAAACCGGCTTTGCATTATGTGATTTTTGATATTGCATTTCAAAAAACTGGAAGTGTTATTTTTGATGGCACTGATATATTTTTGTTGATTTTGTCGTATGGACAGGTCCCTTCCAAATCCCATACTGAGACCTCCACTGTAACATTTGACAGGGGACTTCGAATAAGGATGAAGCTGCAAGTCATTCTTTTTAGAGCTGCATTAATGTCATCTGGTGGGTGTTTCTCATTATAACTTTTCCTTCGCCATATTGAAGGAACTGTTTCTTCATGCACAATGCTACCTCTTTTACATCTGACTGTAAAAATATCTTTCCTCCATTTCATAGAGATGGTCTAACCGAGCATCCTTATCTTCAAGTTTCCTCAATATCTCTAGAGAGAGGTCCTTCTCAAATTGCCTAAGAGGATGTTGATGAGGTCAAATCCGCCGATCCACGGCTTTGCAATATTCTAAGAAAAGAGCAGTCATTGGACACCACCCTGCACGCATAATTTCAACCAAGGCTTTGACTTATATAATTAGCATATTCAACTAATGAGAAACTTTGAAATGTACCACGTGATATATATGCCTGAATCAAAATAGAAATTTTCCCATATTTATCATCAGTGAAATCTTGCTCAAGCAAGACCTTAATTGCAACTTCTGTTCCTCTCCATATGCCTCGAAAAGCTTCTCGAAAGGAACCAATACCAACACGGACACCCATTTTCAACTCAGAAAAATCGATATTCCATTCTGGGAATGGTAATAGAGGCTTCGATGTATGAGTTGAAGACTGTAACACTCGATTCCATGAATTAATCATCTCAATTGATTTTGAAGAACTTGTCTTTTGAAATTCTTGTGGACATGAAGTACTGAAAGACTGCTTTCAGAGGTCTTGTTAATATCTTTTGAAGAGTTGGATTCTGGCTTCCTTCCTCTAGAATCAATTCCTTCATCACCAACTGCAAGTACGTCCACGAATACTGTGGAGCCTGCACTAAAGATATATCCTGAAATCATTGCCAAGTTATAAGTACCATAAATTATTATTGAGTAAAAACCCACCGCGCAACCAACTCCTCCAGAACAAAGATAGAGCTTTCTCTGGCACTTGGTTCAGCCTTAATATTCTCTGAAAAATGCACGAAACAAACTTGGGTATAATGAGAAACCATACCTCAATGCTCCAACTCTTTAATCTCTACGACTCCCTAATCAATGCGGCCATGATACCTTCAAATTCTGAGCATAAATAAATCGGAAACAGGCTTCTTATTTGCACATCCTTGGATCTGAAAATGACAATCAACATATATTTAATATCAACCACTGCAAGCTCCTCAACTACTGGACACAATGACTTCAATATCAACTGATGGTCGTAGAAAATCTTCTTGGAACTTGTACTCTGAATGATAAATAGCTCAGCCCCCCTAATGCTGGTGACAAACAATATATTCGACCCTCCTATAGGCTGATTGGACTCCTTCCCATGGCACTTTGATTTCGGCCCAACCATTGAGAATAAATCAAGCTCCTTCCTGAGATTGGATACACCACCTGCCTGGAGATGGAATGTACCTCTTTGCGCCCCTTGTGTGCTGCATTCCTTGCCATGTATCAGAGTTTTCCCTCTTTTAAATTGACTACTCCAACACCGCCATCTCCATATTTGTATTCAATAATGACAATGAACCAGTAAAGTAAGTAGTGGCCCCAAATTAATAACCACAATCACCGTGCACCTTAAACATATAATGAGCTAGTTTGTGATGAAGACTGCACCAAACTTCATAAATACCCAATAGCCCTGATAGCAACCTCCGCATCTATCACCGTCTTTGAACAGGCCCGACTTCCTACAACTATTTTTGATTGGAAAGGAATATGTTTCACCAGGCTGACATATGCGCATTCACCACAAGGGTATATGAGGCTATGAATATTTGATCAAGATCTGGACCTGCAACATCAATTTTCCAGCATCAATTCTCTAGAAGAATTCTCTTTCCCACGCGATCCCTCTCTAACTTCATCCAACACATTTGGAGATTTTTGGTTGCTCATTCAAGGCAGCCTCTGCTACTAGATTCGCCATCTTTGTTTGAAGTAAACTGGTCTTGAAAAGATTCAAAGCTTGTCGTGTACGAGTAATGGATGAAGGAGCGGAAGGAATTGTTGATTTGATTTTTTTAAATTGCCAGACTTTGATTGCTGATGATGCTTTGCTTTGTGTTTGTTCTTTTACAGAGATAGGAGCTTGAAGTTGCTGCTAGTTGAAGAGCTAGAAAATAAATTACACAACACATTTAAAAAAAATCTTCAAAACCCTGTTTTGAAGAAGAATCAATCTCTGACATGAGACAGAGTCTAACAGGTACAACTCCTACAATTGGTCCCAGACCAGTATCATTGATCCTAGATCAATGAAGGTTGTCCTAGCATAGGGAGTACGATAGATACAGTGATGCGTCCATCGGTACTACTATGGTTCCTATCCTCATTTCCCTGCTCATTGATCAGATGAGAGGTACTTCTCGTGAGTCCCAGACTACATGGGTAGGATGCCTTGACAAGATAACTAATCAATCATGTCCTCACAGGAGAACTTATCATCTAGCTACACAATTGCCATGGAGAACACATCATCCAGGCCTCACAGGAGAGCTAATCATCTTGCTACATAATCGTCATGGAGAACACATCATCCAAACCTCACAGGAGAACTAATCATCCTGCTGCATAATCGTCATGGAGAACACATCATCCAGACCTCGCAGGAGAACTAATAATCCTACTACATTGTCTCCACGGGAGAACTAATCATCCCGGCCCACAAGAGAACTAATCAACCTGTTCATAGCACACCACCAGGGGAGGGTGAGTTGCCCTGTGGTCGTATGTTGCTCCAGTAAGTACCCCAAGTCCCCCAGAGCTCCCAGAGCTCCCAGAGCTTAATGTATGCAACATGTAGGGCCCTTATAAGAAGGTCTCTCAATGACTCCAAGTCGTTCGGGAAAGTCACAAATTTGACCTTTCCCCAGGGCTTTGACAAAATTTCTGGGACCTGTACATCAGTCTCAATGTGATCAAGCCTCCTCGCTCATCGACTTACCATATCCCAGATAAGGCAGTATCTGATGTCTATCTGCTAGAGAAATCATCGAATACGTGATTCCTCAATAATCAAATCCCACGTCTGGTTGTCATAGAAAATCACAGTGGTATTAATCATGTGTATAAACAACTCACTTAAGAGCTTCTACAACCATGCAGCTTCACACGAGATCATACTCGTAGCTATGTATTCAGTCTCGGCGGTGCTTATAGCAACCGATTTCTGCTTCCTACTCATCCATGATATCGAAGTAGAATCTAAAGAGAACCAACACTAAGAAGTGCTCTAGTGATCCTCCACATTGCCTGCCCAATCAACATTCGAGTAATCACACGGTTTCATATTTCTGACAGTGTATCTCAATCCATGAGAGATTGTGCCTTGAAGATATCTCAGAAGATTCTTGGTACTAATCCAGTGAGGCTCAATCAAATGTGAGCTCACTGTGCTAACTGCAAAACATACGTTCGGACGAAGGTTCACCAAGAACATCAATGTGAATGAGTTTATGAAACTCAGAGGCATTTCCAAAATTTGGTCCGACATCACTACCATATAACTTCTAAAAGTTAAGATCCTCGAGGTAGTCACAGGCTTGTAGTTTATCATTCCACATTCGAAATCCAACTACCTCTTACTTCTACAAATGAGAGGGTTTGCACTTGTCAGAAATAGGTCGTCCTCATAAGGTGCTGGTATGAGAGGTCTATCATCCACAACCTTCGGGTAATGGTTTGGATTGGTTTCACTCCTAGTGAATCTCAGCTTCATCTGATAGCTATCAATCCTCTCATACTACGCCCAGGGAGTTTTTCTTCAAACCATAGAGGGATTTCTTCCACCTGCATACGTGAGATTCCTAATCATCAATCTCAAACCCCTCGGGCTTTTCCAAACCCGTGGATCTACTACATGAGGGGAATGGTCCCCTTGTAAGATTTTCCTTCGGTACATCTTAGACATGTACTTTCACGATGTTTTTGAATTTAGGCATCCCTGTCACCATATGAATCACAGACCTTCGGTTCTATGTGTCAATGGACATGGTCCCCAGTGGACTTCCTGCAACTTGATACAACCCTGAACTCAAAAACATCTTTGAAAATTCTATTTTCTAACACATACCTTTCCATCGATGAGTGCCACCCTGAAACCTTTGACTTCCATTGTTGAAATGGACATCAAGTTCTTCTTGCGATCAAGTACATAAAAGAGATTCTGTAAATGAATTGAGTTAGCCTCATTCAATTGAGGGATAACATTCCCTACACCCTTTCCGGGATAGGTGGCATCGGCTCCAAGTATAATCCCACAATTGTTTCTATCTCTACCAAATTAGAGAGTGCACCCATCTATCCAATGAAGTGCCTTGAAGCACTACAATCAATAAGCCAGATTCAAAAAGAATCTGAAGGAGAGGGCCAATACAAGATAACACTTCTTTGTCTTATCAGAAACTCAATTTGATTCTTCATACCTGGGGTTCCTTGCTTTCTTTGAAGAGTTGACCATTTCCTTGATGACCTGCATTACCTGTCATTCCTTTGATCATTGAAGATGTCCCTGGAATGATTGTTATCTTCATCAAGAGATGTGTCTCTGCCATTCAGACACTCCTTTGCATACTGGCCGAACTTATTGCAACCAAGGCATTCACATTTCCTTCCACCCTTAGATCCGAACTTCCCAATGAAGTGACCTTTAGGTAGGCCATTAGAAACTTTCACTGCGCCATTCTGATAATATTCTCTGCTTCGACTTCACCCTCGGTGAATTTGAAGAGGGATGAGGAATCCACTGATCCTTTTGTCCTTTCCCAATTGTCTTCAGTGATTTCTCTTTCAGTCTTGCTTGGGCATTGTCTTCACCTCAGCTACGATCCCATGTTAATTTTAGGTATGTTCTATGCTAGAGCAATTTATTTCAATTTTCACAGTTAGCTCATTATCTTGTCCAGATTAGCAATCACATCGGCATTAAAGTAAACTGCAGATAGAACATAAATATAAATCGCAGAAGACAAGCCAAGACAAGAGGACACAAGATGTGGCGCTAGCCAGGGACAAACCCCAGAATGTGGGGAAACCCTTTATCAATTCTTCTTTTATGTTATTCAATAGTTGAGCAGAGAGAGAGAGTGAGAGAGAGAGATAGTACATATACAATAGAAGTCAACACTTTGACTTATCTAGATAAGAGCATAGATTATCTCTAAGAAGATGATACATGACATCAATTGAAGACATGCTGCTTCAACTCATTTTCCAAGGTGACTCCTTCACCTATCGTTGTGCTGCATTTCGTCATCGTGTTGCACCTCACCGCGCTGCACCATGCTACACCCATCATCACTGTACTACATTATGTGCCATTTCTACACCATGTTGCCTTCCCGACAGTTCCGACAGTTCCGGCTATTCTCGACAGTTCTTGCAGTTCCGACAGTTCCAGCAGTTCCGAATTTTCCAGCTTTACGGTAGTTTCGACTTTTTCGACAGTTCTGACTTTTTCGGCAGTTCTAGCTTTTCTGATAGTTCCAGATTTTCTGGAAATTTCGGCTTTTCCAACTTTTCCGACAGTTCTGGCTTTTCCGGCTTTTTCGACAGTTTTGGCTTTTCCAACTTTTTCGACTTTTTTGACAGTTTCGACTTTTTTGGTAGTTCTGACTTTTCTGGCAGTTCTAGCTTTTCTGACTTTTCTAGCAGTTTCAACTTTTCCAACTTTTCCAGCTTTTCTGGCAGTTCTGACTTTTTCCGCAGTTTTGGCTTTTTCGACAGTTCCAAATTTTCCGACTTTTCCAGTAGTTTCGACTTTTTCCATAGTTTCGACTTTTCCGACAGTTCCAAATTTTCCGTCCTTTTTGACTTTTCCAGCTTTTCTGGCTTTTTCGGTAGTTCCAACTTTTCTGACTTTTCCAGCAGTTCTGGCTTTTCTGACTTTTTTGCATTTTCCAACAGTTCCAGCTTTTTTGGTAGTTCTAGCTTTTCTGACTGTTTCGACTTTTCTAGTTTTTCCGACAGTTTCGACTTTTCTAGCTTTTTGACAGTTCCAACTTTTTTGGCTTTTTCGACTTTCTGGATCAGGGCAGCATTATCCCTTAGAATCTCTCCTCCTACTAAAACCCAAAGACAAGTAAAGAGAGGAAGAGATCCTAAGTGTGTGTTGAAATGACTTGAAATCCTCTATATTTATACTAAAACGTAGATGATGAATAGGCATGTCTATTGTGCTTTTGAGCCTACTTAAGTTGTTGGTCGGCTTGATAATAATTCCATAATCAAAATAAATTCATAACTCCATGAATACTTATCGGAATCAGATGATCTTTAGATCAATCCTACACCTCTCGATGAGAGGGATCCAATAAAAATATCAGTTGACATAAATAAGCTGACCCACATGGAGTTTGGCCCTAGTTTCCAATTTTAACCATTGCGCAGTTCGTCAAGCGAGCTGCGAAGCCAACAATGTTAGAAAGCTACGAAGAGGCTATTGTTGTTGAGAAAGAATTGCACGCCATTCGAGTCATCAAGGATGATGAATCAACAAAAGACTTCAAGGATGCAAGCAGAAATCCCCAAGCAATGACGAGCAAAGGCAGACACAAGGAAGCAACTGACATTGAGACCCTCACTCGCCTTGTCAAGAACTTGACCACTGAAATGTCCGGACTCAAGCAATGGAAGATGGAAACATTCACGAACAATCATCTGCCCAGACAAAGATAGGCAAGTAGTTCATCAACTGGCCCATCAAGCAACAGCCGGTTTGGTTCCAAATCTGCATAGAAGCCTATGTTCCAACTCAATCAATGCCTTGATCCTAAGTATTGTTCCTTCCATGAAGAATTTCACCCGGAGAAATCTTGTTCAGATTGGAAGCAAGTTGTTACCGCTCTCTGTACTCATACACTCTATGTGAATGGTGACATGCAGGAGCAGTTAGAAGACATTGATGACAACGAAGAGGTTGCACCTGATGAAGGACCAAGTTATGGGCATGTGGTGAACACATATCAGTGCTTGCAAGTAGTATCGAAGATGAACACCGAGATGTAACCCCAAAAGAAAAATGA
>APFE031307024.1:0-10600 GCA_000404065.3 Pinus taeda
TGCACACTGTAAATTTGTAAATCATAAACAGTTTAATAAAAGTAAATTGAAATATCACTCTGACGCTGTGGATCATTAGACACAGCAGTAAAATGAAAAGAAATAGAAAATTACGGTGCCTTTGTGTGAACTCATTTGAAATACAAGTGAGAGTTCCACTTTTTTATTTAAATCTATTATGCTCGAATATAAATTTGAAGGGTTCCACTTTTTTAAGTTTGTCCATATCAGATAAAAAAAAATTAAGATTTAGAAGGAATAAATGGAAATCATTCTAGGTATAAGTGTTATTTTAAAGCCTTGTTAAATTTTTAGTGTATTGTTTTGATAGGTTGTTTGGGTTGAAAATTGGTAAATTAGTATTTTTTTAATCTAAATCTATTGTTTTTTTTATTATTGGAAATTGGTAAAATAATTTTCTTTCTCATTAAAAATAATACTAAGTTGAGAATGAAAATTGAGAGTATAATCAATGAAGGGAGTTATTAGTAATAACTTTGTTACATATCCAAATCAAATATTTAAAGTTTTTTGTGCATTTTTTTTCCATCCGAGGTTGGCGTCTTACAAAATGGATCAGTATCAGATAGAGAAACCCTATCATCCTTCAATTTTCATGAGAAATGTAGATATAACCCTATTAGGGTTTTGGATTTTGGGAGCGGCCGAGTGGAGCTGCACACTGAAAGCAACCAACCAGGTCGTTGTCGCCATGGCTATCTCACTCTCGAAGCCAATCAGTGCTAGGAGGGAATGCGGGGAGTCTATGCGTCGATAGGCTCCGGTTTCCGACACGTTTTGTTCTCCCTGGAGTTTCTTTGTTTGGATCCCCATGCACGTCTCATACGCATCGTGCCAGCCACCTGCCATAATATCCCTCCATGCCTTTTGACACATTTACTGTTCTCATCCTTGGTCTCAAGCATTTATAAAACCATTTTTGACAGGAAGTAAGAAAGTTTTGGCCAACCTTCTTCTCCCCCTGCACACTCTTGCACAGTTTCGATTTTGAACAAGCTTTTTCTTTCTTTTTCGACGTGGAGGCTCTGGTTTGCTTTATGTTGGAGGTTTATGTTGCTCTCCACTCTGCTTTCGCTCGGTAAGAGGTCAGTGTAATCATTGTTTCTACTTTTCGTTGTTGCTCAGTTTTTCACAGGTTTTTAAGTTCTCTGGAATTCAGTCATTCGTATGGAAAATTTTAAACGCCTCTTCGTCAATTGTGAGACAGTTTGTAGCCTGATGTTACTCCATAGAGTAGATGTTGGGAAGGATATATGAAGGATTTTTAGAGCGATTCATAATATTGGAGCATCTCTTATTTAAAAGTCTGGGGTTATCATCATGTTTTGGTTATTACACAAATTAAAGTAGCTTCTAGTTTTCTATAAACCCTGTTCAGATTTTCGAATCAAAATAGGAGCCTGGTGGTGTATCTTTGAAATTTATTGTTGTTGTATTATTTTCCAAGACTCCTCTTCTAGTTAATTCCTTTTTTGATTCTGAAAGTCTTCATAGTTTGCCTTGGGTGAACCTGGATAGGGACTACTTGTTTGCCTCAGCTCACGAGTAGGTTTTAGTTCTCTATCGATCGCCACTACTCATGATCCGAAAACCACTCCTGGGGATCGGTTTACTTTTTACGGGACTGTGGTTTTGCCATTTCTGGTTTTATTTTCAAAAGACTTTTAGATATGGGTCCATGACCGTTTACCATCTCACCTTGCCTAATTAAATGCAATGATTCTTAGTTAATTCCTTTGGACAACTATCCCTCTCTACTTCCAAGCCAATCCTTGAACAACGTGTCCTCTGTCAGTTGTGTCTCTATCATTTTTCCAGCTTTATTCAATCCAGGTATTATATTCAGGGCTATATCAGATGAACATTTATTATTGGTACTAAATCCAAATTTGGCAATCCATCTCTTAGTTATTTATCCTTGGAAAGGAGGTTTTTCTATATTTGAGCCATTTAAAACATTCCCATCCGAGTCTCCGTTTTGCCAGGCTTTTGTCAGAAGAGTCTTATCCCCCTCAGTTGGCCATCCTCGTTCGGGCTTTTCCTTTTGAAGTCGGACTGATGTTCATTTATTTATGGGATAAAAGTTCTAATTTGATCATCTTTTTGAACTAAGTCCTCTGTCATAGCTTCGGGGTGTGAGCTGGTGACGCATGGAGGGTGGGTCTGATGTATCGACCACGGAGGCCATGATACGTGCTACCATTCAGGCTGAAAAGGACTGGGGTGATGCCAAGATTGGGGGTGATTTGCAATCCACGTTGGATGATGTGGTCATTCAATCAACAATGCAAGTGGCTGACAAGGAAAGAGCCCGGTCCCATAAGTCTTGTATGAAGGAGCGAAGCGTTATAACAATGCCCAGGTCCCTGTTAAAACCACTCCTCTGCTAGCGGCATTAAAATTGGACAGTATCCACCTCTCCGATTATATAGATAGTCTCCAAGACCTTGCCTTGGTGGGTAGATGGCACTTCTCAGAAATGGAGGATTCTATGATGAGAAAATGGTTGGAGTCTCAGTGGAAGCCGCTAATTGGATACTTCCCCATTGTATCAAAGCTCATGAAGGAATGGTTTTGCTTTCATTTTTTAAATGTTGGTGATGTTGAGGTCATCCAGAATCTCCCTTGGGTATATGGAAGAAGCTTCCTTGTACTTCACAGATGATATATAGGATATAACCCGTTGAAAAATACTCCCTCAAACAATTTAATATGGGTCAAGCTCCCAAATCTCCCCCTGGAATTCTGGTCCAGGGAGACTTTAACAGAGATAGGTAATTCTATTGGGAGATTTGTCTACGTTGATCCATGGTGCCTGGGGGAAAAAGACAAATGCATTGCGTGGATTCTTATTGAAAAGGCCTTCAGGGGTGGATTTCCTGATCATATAGAGATCGCCTGGAGGGATTTAAAAACAAAGCAAAGGCTTGATTTCTGGGGAATCCCCTTCAGATGCTCCGCTTGTCAAAAGACTGGTTATTAAGAAATGCCCTCGACGCCTGACTTTCAAAAGAAGGGTTTTTCGTGAAAAGTCCAGGATGGCCTCTCCTCTGTCTTCTGTAAAAGAGAAGCTATCTCCTTCTCCCAATTGGACTCCGACTGACCTGGAGGCTGTGCGAGAAAAGAACCTAGAAATTGGATCCAGTCTATATCCTCATTTTTTCTCACAAGATCGCTCTTTGTGCATTGGTTCCAAGTCAGATTTTATGTCTATATCTGATTTTAATGTCAACAAAGAGTTAAAGTCTTTTTTAAGCCATCCTCCACCGAAACCTTCTGATGGAAAAGCAATTCCTCATCCCCCGTCATTTCCAAAACCTAAAAACTTTAAAGTGGGATCATAGACCATCCACATCTCATCGTCTTCGCCTACTCCCGATAAACCCCATCACTCCTCCGAAAAAGGCAAAAAGCCGATGGTATCTGCCATCCCATTACTTTCTCCATCCTCATCTCCCGCGAATTTGTATGAATCCCATCTCTCCTTCAAAAAAGGAAAAGAGTTGATGATATCTGCCACCCCTTTAAATTCTCTGACATCATCTCTTGCAAACTTGTATGATAGCAACCTAGATTTCCTTCTCAATAAGAAGTCTCTCGAGTTGGAGCCCTTGACCATCCATAAGCCTCGGTTGCCTTCGCCCCCCTCATCAGCCCGAACTCTGCAAAGAATATAACTGTTAAGAAGAAATTCAATGGTGGGAGCAGACACTATCGTGGGAGGACTAAAGATGCAGATGGTGGTATAAGGAACTTGTCTCTTGTGGATGTCCCCATATTCGACATGTCTGATAATCAACCTATTAGAGCTAGCGCGGCTGTTAATCCTCCCCCATGACTTTTATCATATCAATGAATATCCGAGGTCTGGGAGCAGACCTCAAATTTTTGGCGCTCAAAGATCTTTTCTTTTCCGCCAAGCCAAAAATCATTCTTGTTTAGGAAACTATGCACAACAAACAAGAGTCCATTTCATACTTCAGAAAAATGTTTCCCTCATGGTTCATGGCTGCCTCGGAAGCCAAGGGACTTTCGGGTGGATTGGCGGTTATGTGGGATCCCTCCTAGATAAAAGCTAAAGCCTATAAATGTTTTGCAGGAATACTAATCTCTGTGGTTATTAGGGGATATCCTTGACCCATCAATATCTTGAATATCTATGCTCCTTATAAGAAAGGTCTCTTTTCTGGGATAAATTTTTTAATTCAAAGATTTTTGACCTTGATTCATTAATGATTACAGGAGATATGAATATCACTCTAAGTTCGAAAGAACGATGGGGAAAGTGCAGGAAGTATGATCCTCTCTCTGATCGAATCAAGTTTGAATTTTTCCACAAGAACCTTGTAGATGTTGCTCCAACCAAAATGATGCCTACGTGGGATAATGGAAGAGTTGAAGGAGCCTACATTGCAAAAAGGATAGACAGGTTTATCGTTCATATCAGCGTCATAGATAATATGGGCATGCCTTTCTCGACCATTGAAAATGCTTTCATCTCCGACCATAAACCAATTTCTCTCAGTTGGAGGGAAAAGGGGTACAGGATTGGGTATCCCTTTAAATTCAATAGAACATGCCTAGAGGACCCAACTTTTAATGAAGAAATATCTAAAGCCTGGCAGGATTTATCTGCTAATTGCTCGATTCCTCCTTTCATGACTTTTAGAGATAAGATGTCTTCTATGAGAAAAGTGGTAAAGGCATGGCAATATAATAAAAGGCAAATGGATAGATTGGCTCTTCAGGAAATCCAAAAGGAAATGGATGATATTTCTACAATTTTGAAAGCCAATTCGGTCTCTTTCAGCATGAGGTGCCGATTAAACGAATTGGAAAGAAAAAAGCAAAAATTTTTAAAGGAGGAGGAGGCCTCATGGAGGCTCAAGAGCAGAGCGATATGGCTCAAAGAAGGTGATAGTAACACCAAATTTTATCATAGGTTTGCAAATTCCAGGCGGGAGAGAAACACTATTTGGAAAATTAGTGATGGGCAGGGTGGTTTTCTCTTCTCTCAACAAGAAATCTCAAAGGAGGCGGTGAGACGTTTTAAAGACCAATATAAAAGAAGGGAGTATAGCAGCTTTCAGGATATTTTATGGGGTATTGATTTGTTCCCCAAAATGTTTAATGATGAAGAAAATGAAGTGTTGTTCCAGGCCATAATAGAGGAGGAACTCTATGGAGTTATGAAGGATTTTAAGAAGGATAAATGTCCACGCCTGGACGGCTGGACAATAGAATTCGTCCTTCATTTTTTTGACATCATCAAACTAGATCTTTTAAGGAAGGTTGAAGAAACAAGAATTTCGGGCAACATTCATCACATTACTTCATCCACACAGATAGCTCTCATCCCAAAGAAGTTGGAGGCGATCTCTTTCAAAGATTTTAGGCCGATCTCTTTGTGCAACATAACTTTCAAGATTATCACAAAAATCTTAGCAGAGAGGATCAAAGCAACATTGGCTAGCTTTTTATCAAAGGATCAACATGCTTTTTTAAAGGGGAGGAATATAATGGATGTAGTCGCCATCACTCAGGAAAGCATGTTCTCCATGCTCTCAAATCAATCTGAAGCAGCCATCTTAAAAATTGATTTGCAAAGAGCTTATGACTGTTTAGACTAGGGTTTTATCAGGTGTTTGTTAGCAAAGATTGATCTGAAATTGAAGGTCATAAATTGGATTATGGCTTGTATTGAGAACGTGAATTATGTTGTCATTATTAACGGAATCCCGTCCCCTTTCTTCTCAGCGGAAAGGGGGCTGCGTCAAGGATGCCCTCTATCGCCGCTGTTGTTCATTCTGGCAATGAACTCTTTGAGCCTTCATATCAACAAGGTTGTCTCAGAGAATACGTGCAAGCCCATGAGGATATGCAGGAATAACCTCATTTCGCACAATTTATTTGTTGATGATGTGCTTATTTTTGCAATGTTGTGCAGGATTACGTGGACTTGCCTAAATGACATTTTATATAGGTTTCAACGAGCCACCGGTCTGCAAATTAATAAGTCCAAATCCATTCTCTATCACAATGGCGCCAATATGGAAATAGTGGAATGGATTTCGGCTTGGTTTGGAGTTGTTTCGAGGCCAATCAAGGAAGGGGTCAAATATCTTGGTTTTCATCTAAAGGCAAAGGGCTACTCAAAAGATGATTGGAAATGGCTTATTGACAGATATTATAAAAAGATTTCCGCTTGGGAATATAAATGTTTACCTCTGGCTGGAAGAATCGTCCTAACTCGGGCAGTTCTCTCGCAACTTGTTGTTTATTGGGCTCATATCTTTTTCCTTCCATCAAGCATCGTTCAGAAAATGAACAAGATCACTACAGATTTTATTTGGGGAGGCAACTTAGCTCAAGGTAGATATCATCTCACTACTTTGGATAATATTTCTAGACCGAAGATTGCAGGTGGGTGGGGTTTATTGGACTTGAGGACCTTCAGGAAGGCGCTCCTGTGCAGATCTTTGTGGAGGGGCATTTTCGGAGAAGGGCCATGGAGCAATATCATCAAAATGAAATACATGCGGGGAAAAGGCATGGAATATTAGTTTCGTTTGGGGAGGATTGGTGCAAAATATGGTTCTGCCATATGGCTCAGCTTTCGCAAATTAGAGCAATATTTCTTAAGGAATCTGAAATGGTGTTTTAAATCTGGTAATAGAATCCTTATCGAAATAGATCCCATCATGAGCGGGCGTGAGTGCATTTCTATTCCTGAAAGGATCTTATCTTTCCTCCATTGTAAAGGCTTTTTCACATGGGATAAGTTGATCGCGGGCTGGCAAGGCCCTCTCCTTATCTGGAAATCGGCTTATGATCTTGGTTTATCGGAGTCTTTGAAAAGTCTTTGGATCCCTGTTAGGGACATTCTGAGAAGTTGCGGGTTCCTCCGAATCCAAGCCACAAGATTTTTTGGTGTGGAATCTGCCAATTGCAAATTCTCAAGTATGTGTAAAGTATATTTATGCTGATATGATTGGTCTGAAGTTTGTGCACTCCTACTCCACGTTTCCAATAGCGTTTTGGAAATCGGGATGCTCTCCCGAATTTATATACTTTTCATGGCTGGTGTTTTATAATAAAAATTTATCCTGGGAGAATTTAAAGAAAAGGTAGTGGCATGGGCCGAGTAGGTGCCTAATGTGAGAAATAGAAGAGGAAACAAATTTTCACATGTTCTTCCAATGCAATGCTCTCTTGAAAATATGGCAGGAATTGGCTAGTCTTTATGGATTCCCTCTTGTTTCTCATGCTTCTTCTCAAGCTGCTTTCGCCTGGTGGAGCCGGCAAAGAGAATCATTGAGATCGATCATTTTAATTGTTTTATGGTGTGCCTGGAGGTGGAGGAATAATAAACTTTTCAACGGTGCAAAGAAGCCTCTAAAGGATATTTTCATCACATTATTCTCTTATATGACTCTATCCCCAAAATTTTTCCAAAATCGAATGCTGTCAAGAGAAATGTGCAGGTGTTTCCTCTGCTCAAGTTCCCGAGGGCCTTTTTTGAAGGCGCTTCCCAACAAAACACTTGTGGAGCTGGGGTGTTCATTTTTTTGGACGAGAATCTTCACTATAATCTCTCTTGGAATGCAGGTGAGGGTAAAAATAGCTTGGCAGAGGCAAAGGCCCTTGCGAGTCTTCTTGCCTTCTATTGCTTTTTGGACATTCATGTCATTTCTATCTATGGGGACTCCAAAACAATGGTCGATCATGTCAATGGTAAATGTTTCGTCCAATGCCCTCACCTCGCTGTATGGATGGATAGGATAATGTTTTTTTGGAGTCTTATGAGGGTGTCTACAATTTAGCACATCTTTAGAGCTCAGAACCAGAGGGTGGATTGCCTATCAAAGGAGGGTCTTCTTCTGGAGTCAGGTGCTTGGTCCTTAAAGATTTCAGATGGCGAGGAGTCCTATATCATTCTGGATTTCTATATCCCGGGATTTTAAAGTCTCTCTTTTTTTATCCTTCTGAGCCGTTTTTGTTCCTATCTCTTTTATGATCCTTCCTGGCATCTGTATGATCTGTTATGTCTATATCTTTCTCTGTTTTTTGACCTCAGCTGATGCTGGAGATGTCTTTTGTCTTGGCTATCTGCTCTGTAGATCCATCTTATGGGTTATATGTCCTATGTACTATAATTTGTATGTATGTTCTATCTGTAGTTGTTATACAAACTCAATATAATACAATTCAGCTTTTTCTCTATGAAAAAAACCCTATTATGGTTTAATAATCCCTTTCATCTATTTCTTGTGCAGACCTCCCAGTAGCAGTACCAATGACAATAATCATATCCCAGTGTCGACTTCACTCATATATATATTTTCGGCTTCTCATTCTCATTGAATAATGTATTTCTTGATGTGCGTTTTGTGGTTAGTATGGCCAACATTGGACATTTTGAGGTGATATTTGGATTCTAAAGGAATTAAATTATTTTCTTACACCAAAATAAAATTGAAATAAAAAATTGAATCTAAAAAAAATTGGAATGAGGACCATGCCCTAACTTGTCTCACGCAATTAGCAAATAATGTTAATGTAAAAATTTTGGATTATTTTGCTTTGTACTTTAAAAAAGACTAAATTTACCATTATATCATTAAATTGGTATTGAATTTGTTTTTTGTTTTTTGTTTTATTTTTATTTTTTTTAAATAAAATAAAAATTATTTTTATTATTATAATAGTAATAATATAGTTATATGAATGAAATGGTTGAAAAATGTTAATTTCAATAAAAAAATGTTATGTGTCATTTGTAATATTGAGAATTTATTATAGAGTAATATCTCATTATAATTAGGTCGGACATAACATATTCAGTCAACATTCTAAGTTAGCTCATGACAAAACTTCTTAAAATCTATTGGAAGTCATTCCATATGTTAAATGAAGTGTTCATTTTGGTATTAAATATAATGATGATTTTGATATTGAGTTGATAGGTTATTCTGATTGGGCTAGAAATCTTGATGACAAAAGATCAACTTTAAGTTATGTATTGAGCCTTAGATCTAGGATAGAGTCATAGAGCAACAAGAAACAACCAACTATAAAGCTTTGTTTAGTGTTTTTTATGAAACAATTTGGTAACATGTGGGAGAAACTAGAAAATGCTAATGATTATCAAATTTGATAATCAAAGCCCCATCACACTGACCAACAATTTTGTGTATCATGTAACATCCAAGCATATTGATTTTGTTAGGGGAAAGATGAAGTTTAAAGAAATTGATTTACTTTATTGTAATAACCATGAAAATGTGATTGACATATTCACTAAGCCTCTATAAAAGGAAAATTTTGAAATATGTAAGAGTTTGTTAAGCATGGTAGAGAACACATTTCACACATTTCTCATTAATATAGTGTTAAAATAATGAGAAATTTAATAATTCATTATTATTAAGATTTTTTTTTTTTACCATGTAACATCTAAGCACATTGAGCCTCACTATGATTTTGTGGGGAAAGATGAAGTCTAAAGAAATTGATTTACTTTATTGTAATACCCATGAAAATGTGATTGACATATTCATTAAGCCTCTATAAAAGAATAATTTTAAAATATGGAAGAGTTTGTTAAGCATGGTAGAGAACACATTTCACACATTTCTCATTAATATAGTGTTAAAATAATGGATAAATTTAAGAATTCATTATTATTAAGATTTTTGTTATGCTCTGTGATTGTTTCAATAAGATTGTGTCTTAATTAGATAGATCATATTTTTTAGGAGTTCATTTAAACTCCTAAAGTACTTTATAGTTCTATAAATGTACTTGATTTATGGTTCGATGAATATGACAACATGTGTAAGCAGCCTCTCATGTGAACATTGTCTTAACTGTGAGTAGCTTCTTATCTTTCCAAATACTTTGTTTTTTATCTAGCAAAATATTTTTTTGTAAAATTATGTTTTTTTTGTTGATTCAAATATGTTTTTGAATGTAACTAGAGTTTTCTTGTTGATTCAAATATGTCCATACTAAAAGTCAACTATTAACTTTATAGCTAAGGTTTTTGATAACTCATCTTAAATATCCGATAATTACATTTTACAATATAAAAAACTCTTTCTATAAATTATATAGAATAAGCATCTTTATATATTCAATATATGTAACATCCAATATGGCACCAATCCATCAATACCAGACCTCACCATTAACCTTAAAATTTTCTTACCGCTTATGTCTAAATATTTTACTTTCTAGCAAATCGTTCTTACGATCTTAACTCAAAATGCCCTCTTCTAGATTTCAAGCATCTAGCAGACAACCATATTTCACTGGATTAAACAATTCAACAACAAAAAATGATAGGAACTTTTAATTGATTTAAGAAATGTGAATCATCAACTTAGGCCGAGTTTTCTTTGACTAAAAGCGCTGACTGCCGCCGAAAGGTGAATGGCCCCACCTAATTGGACGGCCATCTTGGCACACTCACCGACCATCTGATCTGTCATTACCCAGTCTGGAAGACACGTGAGTGGCGCCCCCGCTCGACTATTTACCAAATTACGACTTGTTTAATGCCTTCCATCTCACTTTT
>APFE031307035.1:0-30002 GCA_000404065.3 Pinus taeda
CAAACAAGAATGAATCTGGGTCTTCTGAAGCCATGCCATAAAAGTTTGGTAACACGGAAGGAGGTATGTTTTTCATTTTTATTTCCTCATCAGGGTTGTCTTCTGGTTCGTGGATAGGAAATTTAAAAGTTGATTCTTCCTCCTTTGCTTGATCATGTTGTTGTTCAAGAGTGGGTCTTCTTGCTGATCCTCCTCCTTCCTCAGCCATTTTTATAGATTCTTTTGGTGATTTGATTGTTTTTTCGGTATCACTTGTTCCAAAGAGTTGTTCCAGAGATTATTGAGTTATTTTTTTACTTTCTCTCTTTGCAGAAGATTCAGGGAGATGTTTCTTCTAAGATTCGTGTGCCAATAAGATTTGTCTCTCAATAAGTGTAAGTCTTTGGCCTGATTTGTGTTTATCCTCTAATATTTGTATGATGGTTTCCTCAGCTGGTGTTGTGTGTTCATTTTTTCCCAAAGAGTCCGCTCCTGATGATAGGTTAGTTTTTGGATGGGGGGTTTTTGTGAATCTGCCTCTACTATCTCTAGACCTAGGCATAAGAAAACATGATTTCTAAAGTGACAGTCAAATCTATGTTTTGTTTTTGGTTTGTTTTTGTTGTTATTGTTTTTTTTTTTTTAATATTTTGATTGATTTTTTTTTTCGAAATCCTCTAACTACGCCAACGACAACGGCGGCAAAATGTAGTGGCCAATCTAGGGTGCTAGATTAGACTAGGTTTATTATTGACTTGGGTAAGTAAACTTCGAGGCGTGTGTCTAAAATCTATAGACATAAAGGATTCCTAACTAAGTGTTTGTTGTGATAGGCAACAATACTTCTTTACAGAAGGTTGAGGTATGTTTCCACTCACCTTAACACTCAGATCACCTAGATTATCTAACTGTCCCAAGGATACAAAGTATAGCTAGACTGAGATTTTAGTCCCCTTACAAGGATGTTGTGCACAAAACTCTGTCTAGTTAACACTGAAGCACTCATAAAGAAATAAAAAACACACCGAAATTTAAATACATAAACAAACAGAGTCTATGGAAATACTTTAAAACATAACGCTGGATCAAATCTCTTACAAGACCTGGTTCAACGATCTAACGATGATATCTTTAAGCAATCACCATAAATACTATTTGTAAGAAATCGTAATCGAATTGACAAAATCATGAGAATGGAAATAACATTAAAAGTATGCATTCTATGTAAATTCAAAAGCTATGGAAATGACATTAAATGATATGCGTTCTATGTAAATTCAAAAGCTATGGAAACGAAATGAACAGTATACCAATCCACGCAGGGCCCGTCCACGTTTCAATGGTACATTAGAATGAACTCAATCAATCGAAAGTATTAGTGCATAGACAATGCTCGAGTAAAATCATAATTATATTCAAACGTTGAAGATTGCAATCACATATATGGATTCGGTTCTCAAAACAATACACAGAGATAATCGTAACTTGTTCTGAAAACAAAAATGATACCGAGCCTTTATCTGCCTTCCTATCTTGAACCAAATGCACATTCATTTAAGCAGATGTTTCTGCTTTTACAATGGAGTGATTTCTAGTCATTCTAAGATGAACCGATTTCCAACAAGACAAAATGAAACTGGTTTAGAAACCATGGCTTTTACTGCCTTTGTAACCAAAAGGCTGGGGTTTGACCCAGCGTTGACCGCATAAGTGGGAGCTTTTGATCTGCTGTAAAAGCGATTTTTCTCCATGCATGTACATTCAGGAGCTCGTTCCTATCCACTGCTTTGGCTTGCCTGTCATGCCACGTGTCAGATGATAAACCATTTACAGGATGTGATGTCTTCCTGCAACCTTTTTGTTGAAAATTCCTAATTTCTAACATAAAAATTCATAAATTAACTTTAATGCAAACTAACAACTATAATGCTATTAACTAATCAATTTCGATGGATGTAAAGGGGTCTATGGAGGGAAAAGATAGAAAAATGATGATTTTTTTAGAAGAAAAAGAGCATAATGGAATGGTACCAACAATCCCAAAGAGTACCCACACTCATTCAAAGAAGAGTTTAGCAGTGGCTTCTGCTGTGATATGCTTCTTGGAGGTCTCTAGAATGGCCATCTTTGAGATTCTATCGACGACCACAAAAGCACAGTCATTGCCATCCTTAGTAGAAGGAAGGCCCAACATGCAATCCATGGAGATGGATTCCCAAGGTTGACTAGGGGTAGGCAGCGGAGTATAGAGGCCTTGCTTCTTGATGGTCGGTTTGGCAATGGTGCAGGAAGTGTAGGATCTGATGTACTTCCCAACATCCTATTGAAGATTCAGCTAGTAGAAATACTTCTGTAGTACTACCATTGTTTTCTTGACCCCGAAATGCCCAACACCCCGATTGTTGTGTGCTTCCCAAATCATCTTGGCTCGCTCACTTGAAGGAACACAAAGGTGTACCAGGTGGCATAGGAGGGCTTCCTGGAGGTGAAAATCTGGAACTTGCTGACCCGCCAAGGGCCTCTGTTATGTGTGGCCAAACTCTAGGTTGCTTTTGTAGAGAAGTGGCCAATCAAAAGTCTCGTGCCCACAAGAGTTGAGCATAGTGGTTAACGCCATAATCGGTGGTTGGTTGAGGTAGTCTGCAACATTATTGGTGATACCCTTCTTATACTTTATATTCAAATGGAATTGCTACATGTATGTGGACCACTTTTTATGGCAATCATTTTGCAACTTCCCTTGCATCTGTATGAACTACAGGGGTTGGTGGTCTATGTGGATGACCATTTCCTTCCCCAAAATGTAATGCTTCCATTTTCGGCAAGCCTACACAATGGAATACATCTCTTTTTCATAAGTGGGATACTTCTGGATTGTGTCTGAAAGTGTCTCACTGTGATATGCCACTGGATGCCCCTGTTGAGTAAGGACTTCCCCAATAGCATGGTTAGAGGCATCTGTCTCGATCTCAAATGGCTGTTGCAAGTCTAGTAAAGTGAGCACTTGTGCAGAGCATAGGCAATGTTTCAACTCTGCGAATGCCTTCTGTTGAGATTCATACCAAAATAATTTTGCTTTCACTCCTCCCTTGGTGACTTGACTCAAGGGCCAAGTGATATGAGAGAATCTAAACAAAAATCTGCAGTAGAAATTGGCAAGGCCCAAAAAGCTATGGAGCTCTGTCAGAGTGGTTGGGGCTAGCCAATCCTGAATGAATTTGATCTTGGTTGGATCCACATGCACCCCTCGTTCATCAATAATGTATCCCAGCTACTGAACCTGGGTCATGCCAAAAGTGCATTTCTCCAAATTGGCACAGAGCTTGTGTTGCCATAGTGTTTGGAGAACCTATCAGATGTGGTGGAGGTGCTCTTCCTAACTCTAGCTGAAGATCAGGATGTCATCCAAGTATACCACTACAAATGAGTTGGTGAATGGTGGCAAGATTTCATCCATCAACCTCATGAAGTTTGTAGGAGCATTCGTCAACCCAAAAGGCATAACCAACGATTCAAAAAGGCCCTCCTTGGCTTTGAAGGTAGTATTACACACATGAGAGGGTTTGATTAGTACTTGGTGATGGCCGAAATTCAAGTCGATCTTGCTAAAATATTTTCACCCCTTCAGTTGGTCTAGAAGGTCATCAATTCGTGGGATCGGGTACCTATTTTGGATAGAGATCTTGTTCAGTGCCCAGTAGTCAATATAGAGTCTCCAAGTCTCATCCTTCTTTTGTACCAACATGACCAGGCTCCCATAGGGTGATGAACTCAGAGGGATGTGACCTTTCTACAACAACTCCTGATTCTGCCTCTTGATTTCGTCATTATCCAAAATGGAGCACGGATAGATTGGTCTATTGGGTAGTGGCGCACCTGGGATCAGATCGATGGAGTGCTTGACCTGACAGTGCAGAGGTACCCCTGTGGGGAAGGTGAATCTATCCTCGTACTCCTCCACGACCTTGTCCATATGTTGTTGTCGTGAGGAGGGGCCCTGTATGGAGGTTGTGGCCACTATCTTCTTCTTCCCCTGAGGGCATATCATCAGGAAAACAAATTTCCTATTTTTGGAAATGAGCCTACTACATTGTTTTGTAGTAAGCAAAGAGATGGCGGTAGGAGGTGATAACCCTGGTATTCTGTACAACTTATTTCCAAAATTAACAATAACAACACGAGGCCTTGCTTCATACACAACATGTTGCTTCCATAAGTATGGTTGGCCTAATAATACATCACAAACATCAAGGGGAGCAATGTCACATAATATCTCATCTGTGAAGGGCTTGATGTTGTATGGAAGGCACCACTGCTGGCTCACGCACAAATCCTGTCCTTGGTGAAGCCACCCGATGGTGTATGGTTGTGGATGTGCTATGGTTAGTAAGCCTAGGTGCTTCATGACCTCTGTCGAAATGATGTTCTTTTGGCTCCCGCTGTCAACGATGAACTGTAGTGGGGAACCATTTACCCACCTATGGGAGTGGAAGAGGTGCTCCTCCTCCTCTGGATGTTTGGGTTCCTCCTTCTGGATCTTCGTGGTGGTGATGATGGCGTTGGGATTTGCATCAATAATCTGCTTCCCTTTGTCATTCCCCTTGTCAGGTTCTGACTCAGAGTCGTAACATGCATCTGATTCCGAAGCCTTTTGCTTGGCCACCAATGACTCCTTGGCTCGACACTCACTCGTGTTGTGAGTGGAGCTCTTATGGAATTGACACCACTTTCTTGTGTCCTTCTTCGACTTTGTAGTGTTGTTCTTTGCTTATGGCTTTGGTGGGTTGTCCTGGACCACCTCGCCTTGGTTTTTCCTTTTTTTTACAGTTTGGGGGCACCTTTCCCTTGCTTCGGATTCACAGATCCAAAGTCTTGCTTCTTCTAAAATTTTTCTCGATCTTGACCGCATATCGGTATGCCATGCTGAGCGAGGAGATGTCCAAAATTCCGTCTCATCCTTGAAGTACTTGTGTAGGTAGCCAAGGTACTTGAGAACCAAATTATTCTTAGAATCCTTGATACCTAACTTCATGTGAAGGGTATGAAAAACATTGGTAAACTTCGACACATCTTGGTCCCTTCCCTGTCATAGCATTGTCCACTTTATGTATATATCCTCATAGCTCCTGACAGGGTAGTACTGCTCCTTGATGGCATCTTGGTTCGAGTTCCAAGTGCATGCGACTAAAAACAATGAGTTCATACTTTCATCCTTTTGCTCACAGTAGGTTTCCCACTAGTCCTTGATGTGGGGGATTGCTTCGAGAAGTGCAAAGGTGATCTTTTCCCGACTGGAAAAATCATGAACAGAAAAATATCCTTATAGCAGATTTAACCATTTATCTACAACGTCTGCATCTATGTGACCCTCAAATATGGGAATGTCAAAGTTAACTTGTACGTTGAAGAGTGTAGCACTTCTAGAGTAGCTACCAAAAGTAGATGCGTTGCCCCTGGGTAGATGCTGAAGGATCTGGGCAAAGTTGTCAATCATTGCGTTCCTTTGTCTATTGAAGGCTTCCTCGAGAAAGATTTTTATAGGATCTCCTTCCCCCTCATATTTCTTTTCATCCACCATGGGAGGCCATTGGGATTTGCAAGGCTGGTCTTGCAAAGTTTGACTAGTTCAAGCCCTAAATCATATCCCGACCTCATTGGGGACATGCAAAGAAAAAATAGAAAGAGAAGACCGCTCTCATACCACTGATCCAGATTTAAATAGGAATGCAACAAATTACAAATATAACCATAAATGCAAAGATGCAGTAGAAATAACACTTCATTTCATTAATATCAAATACTAAAATATGCTTACAAACATAATGGAAATAAGGCTAGATCGAGCGATGGTAGCTTATCTCTGAGAAGAGATGTGGTGACTACATGCCTATGAACTGCATTACAATGAGGCTCAAGGGCCTTTTTATTATTGAACAATAAGAGAAAACCCTCAAGAACCAAAACCCTAACTCGAGGAGATGTAACACCAAGAGTTTATGGGCCTCGTTGGGGTGAGTTGGAAAACCAACTTCTCGGGGTCACGACTTGGTCATATTATCTCCGTTTGATAAGCACGATAACCCATTGGAAAGATCTCTTTGAGTACTACAACAAAAGAGATAATATTAGGCCAAAAACCATTGGTGGTAGATTGCCAAAAAACCATCATTTAGGGCCTCAAAATGGATTTGAAATTTTAGGACCCAAAAAACTGCTAAAAATAGTAAATTGTGCTACAATTAAGGAAACTGAAAAACTGAAATAAACAATGGTGGGGGTCCACATGGAATTGGTAGGTGGCCACCAATATCCACTTGGATCATTCCTCCCCCCTTAGGAAGCAATGGTCCCCATTGCGTTGAGTTCCTCCATGAGATGAGGAAACTTCTGCTGATCTTGGTCCTTGGTGAGCCACTTGCCTTGGTGAAGGAGTTGGCTTGCTTTGACAACTCGATACAGTTGGATCTTCCACTGGTGAGTCATGCTCTGATCAGTTGTGGCTTTCTCCATGCATTCTGGATTTAACTATGTAGGTGTGAGTTGTTTTGCAATGTCTGATGTGTCCAACAATGGTGGGAAGTGTGGTCGAAGGCGTACACATTGAACATTGGGTGCATGCCAAGGAATGGGGGAATGCTGAGATCAAATGCATTATCACCCACAACCTTGGTAATGGTGTAAGGACCATATCGGTGTGGTCTGAGTTTACTATAGGCTCTGGTAAGGCATTCCTTGTATAAATGAAACCAGACTTTGTCATCCACTCGAAACTTGTGTGGCACCTGATGTTGATCATGTCGCTCTTTGTACTTGACATTTAATTTCTCTAGAATGTCATGGACCTATTGGCAGATATGTTAGATGTGCTCAATGAAGCTGCTTGCCTTATCGACTTCTGACTGGACATGAGCTGAATCTTCCTGAGTAGCTACAAATGGTATGGCCACATAAATGGGACATAGTGGCTGGAATCCAAAGGCCACCTAAAAAGGGTTGTGGCCAATCGAGTTATGGAGAGTCTGGTTATTGTTGTGCTGGACATAAGGAAGGCTCTCATCCCATGTGCGTGGATTCTTTGAGTTGTACATGTGGAGAATGTGTACGATAATCCTATTGACGACCTCTGTCTGGCCATTAGTTTGGGGATGGAAAGTTGTGGACTTAGTGAGCTTGGTGTCCAGCATCGACCAGAGACTGGACCAAAATGTACTGAGGAATCTACTGTCCCGATCTAAGATGATAGAATATGGGATCCCAAAGTGTACCCACACTTGTTCAAAGAAGAGTTTAGCAGTGGCTTCTACCATGATATTCTTCTTGGAGGCCGCTAGAATGGCCATCTTCGAGAATTTGTCGACAACCACAAAAACACAGTCGTTGCCATGCATAGTAGATGGAAGGTCCAACATGTAATCCATGGAGATGGATTCCCAAGGTCGACTAGTGGTAGGCATAAGAATATAGAGGCCTTGCTTCTTGATGGCAGGTTTGGGAATGGTGTAGGCAGTGCAGGATCTGATGTACTTCCTGACATCTTGTTGAAGATTTGACCAGTAGAAATACTTCTTTAGTATTGTCACTATTTTCTCGACCCCGAAATTCCCAATGGCCTGACTATACTACGCTTCCCAAATCATCTGGATCGCTCACTTGAAGGAACACAAAGGTATCCTAGGTGGCATAGCAGCACATCCTGGAGGTGAAAATCTGGAACTTGCTGAACCTCCAAGGGCCTTTGGTATGTGTGGCTGAACTATGAGTCACTTTTGTAGAGAAGTGGCCAATCAAAAGTCTCGTTCGTACAAGAGTTGAGCACGATGGTTAACTTCATGATTGGTGGTCGCTTGAGGTAGTCTACAACATTATTGGTTATACCCTTCTTATACTTGATATTCAAATGGAACTACTACAAGTATGTGGACCACTTTTTATGGATATCATTCTGACACTTCACTTGCGTCTGTATGAACTGCAGGGGTCGGTGGTTTGTGTGGATGACCATTTCCTTCCCCAAAATTTAATGCTTCCATTGTCGACAAGCATGCATAATGGAACACATCTCTTTGTCATAAGTGGGATACTTCCAAATTGTTGGAAATAATAATGATAGTGGGGTGAATCAATATTAGTCAAGTCAATAATTTTTTTCATTTCCATATTCTGATTTATATACGCTACTTCAATGAAGGTAACCCAAGTGTACATGCAACTGTGTTTAAGGTAACCAGCATATATCCAACAAGCTTAAGATTCAGTTAATTCATCATATGTTGTTCTTTAATCAGTACTTCATTAACCATATAAATAGTAACCATGTGTAGTAATATCATAACAAACCATCACACATAAGAAACACACATGAACACTAAGATTTAAGGTGGAAACCCAATGCGGGACAAAAACCACCTACTGTTGTCTTCTTTTAATATAAGAAAAACCTGTTTACAATCTTGTACTAGTGTAGGCTCATACTAGTATGCAGGCACCCACCTGTAAAAGGCTACAACCTTCTCTCATTCTCCAGCTTCTACTAGAAGGGAGCTACAACCCCCTAGTTCTTGTACTAGCTAATCCGTTTACCAGTCTGTAGGTGCCGACCTACTGAAGGCTCCAAGCTTCATTCATTTTCCAGCTGCTACTGGAAGGGAGCTCCAACCTCCTGGCTCTTGTACTGGTCGATATGTTTACCAGTATGTAGGCGCCGACCTAGAGAAGGCTACGAACTTCTCTTTTCCTCTAGGGACCACGTTTCATAAATTTTCAAACTAGATACTCCTGGAACACAACACCATAATCTGAAGGCCACGTTTCATCCAATTTTCATACTGGACCCATCAACAACATTGAAGCTCAAAATCAATCACCACGGAAATACAACCATCAAATACATCTGCATTAACCAATCATTCAAACTCAATCATCAATCTCTGAATCACCCACAACTGAATCACTAAAAGCCCATCGCCATTGAAGTACATCACAATCAATCAATCTGAACATTTAGAATACTGTCATTAAAACATAGTCACCAGAACATAGAGTAGAACCCAAAATTCTACAACAACAACTAGATCCAACTGTAACTTCAAATATCATATTTCATAATGTATACACTACTATGATGAGCCGAACTAGTGTGTATACGCACTTTTACCAAAGCCAACTAGCGTATACATCTGCAAATATTAATTCATAATTTTGCAGCTATTCCAGACTTTATTATACCCAGATCATAACATTTATAGAACAACACATGTGTTAGTATTCAAATCTAGACTATACATGATAAAACCACATAATGATAATTCATTTCAAGCCTTAACATCCCAATCCATCATTAGATCTTATCCCTCATCAACCACTAAGGTTCATCCTTGGTTCAGATCAAGCAAAGTACCATAAGTTGATAACCTACATATTGGATCTAACACTTCATCAAATATTCAATCCTTTCACACTTTAGCCTAATGATCTTCTCCTCCTTATATAGTTTTAGGCCTTTCTCAATACCATGGACCAAAACCACTTATGACCAATACCTTGGACCAAATACCTAGGGTCAATACCTCGGACCAAATACCTTGGACCAATACCATGGATCAAAATATCATGGACTAAATACCACAGACCAAAAACTTGGTTTTCCAACATATACGCGCTTTTCCTTCTGTGAAAGTGCATGTGTACGTATATGAGACTTGTGTTTAGTGAACCTGTGTGTATATGCAGCTTGGTCAAGGTGAACCTGCGTATACCTCTCTTTCTTCATTCTTTGTATTCTGATATGTAATTATTTGCTATTGTCATGCTGCACTGTGATCTTTCATCTAAGTGCTTTTCCATCAAGGACAACATCTGTATCATAATGCCAACAATCTCACCCTTTGGACTTTATGGCAACACCAACAACACCAAGTCACTCTCCCCCTTTGACATCAAGGGCAAAGGTGAACCAAGATATTCTCTCCCATTGACATACATTATGTTGTTCATGCTCCCCCTAAGTACATGATGAAATCTCTGATTGAGCTCCCCTTTTGTACATGCTGAGATGTACTGAAACCATCCATGCTCCCCCTAAGCACAAGAAAAGTCTGCAAAAATATTTTCCAAAAGAATAACATGACTCTATAACTCAACTATGTGAGGATGACCTTCCTATCACCAATGACTCATACATATATCAATCTCCCAACCAAGTGGGGATATACTGAATTTGACTCATCCTCCCAACCAAGTGGGGATATACGTGATTGAAATATAACAATTATTACATAATCCTTCCCATGCATAATGGGGTTACAAATTACATCATATGGTCAAAAAGGACTCATCAAATGACTACAATAGATAGAGACAAATTATTACATCATGGGTCTTTATATGACCTTTACATCGATTGACATACATGAAATTTATAATAGAGACCAAATATCTAAACAAGACCATGATAGTCATCAACAACTATCATACACCATGTATGACCTGCACCATAAACATCTGTCAACAACATCCAGACCAACAACCTGTATATGTCTATCATTAGTTCCCAAGATATGAGAGTGTAAATATCATCAACCTATGACAAGGTATGTCTGCATATAGATATCAACTCATCCTCTTCATCTCATCAAGGTCAACTTACTTCATTTCCTTAGTGGAAAGAGCCTTATCATAACCTTCCATGAATCAACTAATCATATGTCATATCTCCAAGCAGTAGCACCAAATCATTCACATCATATCATATGTATGTGAACACACCATAGACATAATAACATCATTATCAATAACTGTATGATCTTTCCACAAGAATATTCACTATATCATCACTAGGGAACATCCCACATCTGATTAGTATCAACCATGATAATCAACATATGTGAGTATCAACCTATCATCGTAAAGTAAGAACTCATCATCATTTTGTGACTAGATAAGCCATGTCTTCAAATATCCATATCTTCAAATCGTTATGTCTTCATGAGACATACAATAACCCCATTCTTTTGGCCAACCAAAAATATTTATCAATATGAAACTTAAGTAATCATCCTCAACCATGTGAGAGCTAGGAACTATAGGAATCCTGCATCATATTTTCACCATATGAACTTTATGAATCATCAAAAAAGTCAGCTACAATCATCCATACATCTGATCTGAATACCAGCTTATGCAATCCCAAATATCATCTAAGATTTTATCATGGGAAAATCATAACCGTAACATAGAAAACCATATAAGCATTATCATCATTGATTAGGTACCAATGAATTCTAAACATAATGCCAACAATGCTTTATTAGAAGCATAGCATGTTCTCCCCCTGAACCTGTTCCATCTGTTCATTGTCAGATCTGATCATTGCATATGTCAGTAAGAAGTATCAAGGCATCATCATCAGTTAGATATACATCAAGTTATTAACAACTTGTGAGGATCAAAAGGCACTTATAAATAACATCCACAAACTATAGTCATCTATCATCATGACAACAAATATAATTGATAATTGTCTGAAACATATTAAATCAATTTTTCTGAGTTTGTCCCACTGCATTTTTTCTTAAAACCATATATACGCAACTGTGCAGCTTCTACTCGCATATATACACAACTTTTCTTCACAGAACTTGCGTATGAAAGTTAGAACATTGAGTTCCCACACTTTCAACTCCCTCTGAGTCTATTATGTCTGTATACTCTGCTATGCCACATCTTTTTGACTGTACTTCCTTTTTCTTCCATATCATCAAGTGTGATGATGTTTTCTGCCTTTGGTATGGTGGCCGAAATTTTCTCATGCATTTCTTTGCTATATGTCCAAACTTGTTCCAAGAATAACATCTTACATGTTTCATATTCCTTCTATAGTAGTCAATGAATTTGTGTCCAAATATATTGCAAGCAAAACAATATCCCTTAAAGAACCTGGAATGTGATGATCTTTCTGTGTGATGGTCTTGAACCATTCTACTTCTGCATCTGGATGCAACATGTCCAAAATTATGACATATAAAACATTCAACATTATTTATTGGAGGAAATAGCTAACTATCACTTTCACGGTTAGGAGTAAAATATTTTCTTTGAAGACTTTCCTTCCTTGGTTGTTGATGGGGTTGACCTTTCATCTCCTTGTTGAACATTTCAGATTTTGCATTAGAGTTCCTTGCCTCACCTTGTGAGCTAGATTCACCTTCAACATATTCATGAAAACCAAGACCAGTTTTAATGGTAGGAGACCTTTGACTACTAAGAATATTATCCAAGGTCTTAGTACTGTCTTGAAATCGTAACAATTTATCATTTTCTTCTAATTTACCTTTTAAGATATTTACCTCAACCTGATATTGCTATTCCTTTTCCAGATATTGCTTCTTCAAGATTTCTTCAGCCTTTCTTCCTTCTTCCACTTGTTGCCTTAATTTGAGAATCTCATTTTCTTGTTCTTGATATGCTTGAGGTAGTTCTTTATTCTACTTATTTTCTAGATCTTCTTTTAGAGAGAGGATCTCAACTTCAAGACTTATATAGTAACTGTATATGTCTTGAAGTCTCTTGATTGTTATACTTTGATCATTTATTTCATTTCTTAATGATATCACTTCATCCTGTAGCTTTTGACATTGATCTTCCTTTTCCTTTTACTACTTCCTTACTTTGTTTCCTTCCTCTAGCCAAGCTTTTATTTTGGTGACTTCTTCTTTGAAGGCATACTCCCTTTTGTTAAATAGATTGTGTTGATCTCTAATTTTATCTGATGCTTCATTTTCTTGTCCATCTTCAACCTGAGGTGATTCGGAATCTGAATACTTGCTTTCACCTAATGACCAATTGTCTCTCCTGCTGTCACTGTTCCTTTGAGATTTTTTCTTCTTCTGAGCTACTTTATTCTTTAGCTTCTTTCCCATTGTTCTATGAATATCCTTCAAGTGATCAAG
Organism: Pinus taeda; assembly: GCA_000404065.3. Taxonomy (NCBI): domain Eukaryota; kingdom Viridiplantae; phylum Streptophyta; class Pinopsida; order Pinales; family Pinaceae; genus Pinus; species Pinus taeda. Next base: position 12,927 of record APFE031307035.1, read on the forward strand.
CTTCTACCAAAGGACCTACTTAGATTCCAATTTTTGGAAATAATACTGAGAGGGGGGTGAATCAGTATTAGTCAAGTCAATAATCTTTTTCATTTCCATATTCTGATTTATATATGGTACTTCAATGAAGGTAACCCGCGTGTACACACAACTGTGTTTAAGGCAACCAACGTATATCCAACAAGCTTAAGATTTAGTTAATTCATCATATGTTTTTCTTTAATCAGTACTTCATTAACCATTTAAACAATAACCATGTGTAGTAATATTAGAACAAACCATCACACATAAGAAACAGACATGAACACCAAGATTTAAGATGGAAACCGAATGCTGGACAAAAAACACATGTTGCTGTCCTTTTTTTAATATAATAAAAACCTGTTTAAAATCTTGTACTGGTGCAAAATCATACTCGTATACAGGCACCCACCTGCAGAAGGCTACAACCTTCTCTCATTCTCTAGCTTCTACTCTAAGGGAGCTAAAACCCCCTAGCTCTTGTACTAGCCGATCCATTTACTAGTACGTAGCCGCCAACCTATTGAAGGCTTCAACCTTCACTCGTTTTCCAGCTACTATTGAAGGGAGCTCCAATGCCTTGGCTCTTGTAGTTGCCGATATGTTTACCAGTACATAGGCATCGACCTACCAGAGGGTACAACCTTCTCTTTTCCTCTAGGGACCACGTTTCATAAAATTTCAGATTGGATACTCCTCTAACACAACACCATAATATGAAGGCCATGTTTCATCCAATTTTCATATTGGACCCAGCAACAACATTGAAGCTCAAAATCAATCACCACTACAATACAACCATCAAATACATCTGCATTAACCAATCATTCAAACTCAGTCATCAATCTTTCAATCACATAGAACTGAATCACTGACAGCCCATCGTCACTGAAGTACATCACAATCAATCAATCTAAACATTTAGAATACTGTCATTAAAACATAGTCACTAGAACACAAATCAGAACCCAAAATTCTACAACAACAGCCAGATCCAACTGCAACTTCAAACATCATATTTCATAATGTATACGCTACTCTGATGCACTGAACCAGCGTGTATACGTGATTTTACCAAAGCCAACCAACGTATACATTTGTAAACATTAATTCATAATTTTGCAACTATTCTAGACTTCAGTTATACCTAGATCATAACATTTATAGAACAACACATGTGTCAGTATTCAGATCTAGACTATACATGATCAAACCACATAATGATAATTCATTTCAAGCCTTAAGATCCCGATCCATCATTAGATCTTATCCCTCATCAACTTCTAAGGTTCACCCTTGGTTCAGATCAAGCAAAGCATCATAAGCTGATAACCTACATATTGGATCTCACACTTCATCAAATATTCAATCCTTTCACACTTTGGCCTAATGATCTTCTCCTCCTTATATAGTTTTAGGCCTTTCTCAATACCATGGACCAAAACCACTTAGGACCAATACCTTGGACCAAATACCTAGGGTCAATACTTCCGACCAATACCATGGATCAAAATACCATGGACCAAATACCACAGACCAAAAACTTGGTTTTCCAACATATACATGCTTTTCCTTCTGTGAATGTGCGTGTGTACGTATACACGACTTGTGTTCAGCGAACTTGCGTGTATACGTAGCTTGGTCAAGGTGAACCTGTATATACCTCTCTTTCTTCATTCTTTGTAGTCTGATCTGTAATTCTTTGCTGTTGTCACGCTGCACTATGATATTTCATCTGAGTGAGTTTCCATCAAGGAAAACACCTGTATCATAATACCAACACGGACAGTGTCTGAAAGTGTCTCACTATGATATGCCACTGGATGCCCCTGTTGAGTAAGGACTGCCCCAATAGCATAGTTAGAGGCATCTATCTCGATCTCAAATGGCTGTTGCAAGTCTAGTAAAATGAGCACTGGTGTAGAGAAGAGGTGATGTTTCAACTCTATGAATTCCTTCTGTTGAGATTCATACCAAAAGAATTTTTCTTTCGCTCCTCCCTTGGTGACTTGACTCAAGGGCTAAGTGATATGAGAGAATACCAACACAAACTTGCGGTAGAAATTGGCAAGACCCAAAAAGCTACAGAGCTCTGTCAGAGTGGTTGGGGCTAGCCAATCCGGAATGACTTAGATCTTGGTTGGATCCACATGCACCCCTCATTCATCAATAATGTATCCCAAATACTAAACCTGGGTCATGCCAAAAGTGCATTTCTCCAAATTGGCACACAACTTGTGTTGTCGTAGTGTTTGGAGAACTTGCCGGATGTGGTTGAGTTGGTGAATGGCCACAAGATTCCATTTGTCATCCTCATGAAGGTTGTAGGAGCATTCGTCAACCCAAAAGGAAAAACCAATGATTCGAAAAGGCCCTACTTGGATTTGAAGGCAGTCTTGCACACATCAGAGGGTTCAATTGGTACTTCGTGATAGATGGACTTGAATTCGATCTTGCTGAAATATTTTGCCCCCCTTCAGTTGGTCCAGAAGATCATCAATCCATGGGATTGGGTACCTATTCTGGACAATGATCTTGTTCAGCGCTCGGTAGTCAATAGAGAGTCTCCAAGTCTCATCCTTCTTCTGTACCAACACGATCGGGCTCCCATAGGGTGATGAACTTGGACGGATGTGACCTTTCTATAGCAGAACCTGAATCTACCTCTTGATTTCATCATTCTTTAGAATGGAGCGCCGATAGATTAGTTCATTGGGTAGTGTCACACCTGGGGTCAGATCGATGGAGTTTTTGAATTGAAGTGTAGAGGCACCGCCATGGGGGAGGTGAAGATGTCCTTGTACTCCTCCATGACCTTGTCCATTTGTTGTTTTCGTGTGGAGGGTCCCTGTCTGGAGGTCGTGGCCACCATCTTCTTCTTTCTTTGAGGGTGTATCATCAGGAAAACAAATTTCCTGGTTTTGGAAATGACCTTACTACATTGTTTTTCAACAACCAAAGAGATGGTGGTAGGCGATGCTACCTCCAATATCTTGTACAACTTATTTACCAAAGTAACAATAACGACATGAGGCCTTGACTCATACACATCATGTCTCTTCCATAAGTATAGTTTGCCTAATAATACATCATAAACATCAAGGGGAGAAACGACACATAATACCTCATCCATGAAGGGCTTGATGTTGTATGGAAGGCGACATTTCTGACTCACACGAAGATCTCATCCTTGGTGAAGCTACCTGATGGTGTATGGTTGTGGATGTGCTGTGGTTGGTAAGCCCAGATGCTTCATGACCTCTACCAAAATGAGGTTCTTTTGGATTCTGCTATCGATAATGAACTATAGCGGGGAACCCTTTACCCACATATGGGAGTGGAAGAGGCGCTCCTCCTCCTCTGGATCTTTGGGTTCCTCCTTCTGGATCTTCATGGTGGAAACTATGGCATTGGGCTCCACATCATTAATCTGCTTCCCTTTCTCATTCCCCTTGTCAGGTTCTGACTCAGAGTCGTAACATGTATCTAATTTCGAAGCCTTTAGCTCAGCCACTACTGATTTCTTGGCTTGAAATTCACTTGTGTTTTGAGTGGAGCTCTTATGGAACTCATACCACTTTTCCATGTCCTTCTTTGGCTTCGCAACATTGTTCTTTTCTTGTGGCTTTGATAGGTTGTCCGGGGCCACCTTGCCTTGGCTTTTTCCTTTGTTCTGTGGTTTGGGGGCACCTTTCCCTTGCTTTGGATTCACAGATCGAAAGTCTCACTTCTTTTGTTTAAAATTTTGCTTGATCTTGACCGCATATCAGTATGCTATGCCAAGCGAGGAGATGTCCAGGAATTCCATCTCGTCCTGGATGTACCTGTGCAGGAAACCAAGGTACTTGAGAACCAAATTCTTCTCAGAATCCTTAATACCCAACTTCATGCAAAGGGTATGAAAAAAATTGGGAAACTTCGGCACATCTTGGTCCCTTCCCTATTGCAGCGTTGTCCACTTTATGCATTTATCCTCATAGCTCTTAACAGGGTAGTATTTCTCCTTGATGGCATCTTGGAATGAGTTCCGAGTGGGTGCAGCTCAAAACAATGAGTTCATACTTTCATACTTCTTCTCACAGTAGGTTTACCACCAGCCCTTGACGTGGGGGTCTGCTTTGAGAAGTGAAAAGGTGATCTTTTCCCGACTGGAAAAATCATGAATGAAAAAATATCCTTCTAGCAAATTTAACCATTTATCTATAGTGTCTGCATCTATCTGACCCTCACGTATGGGAATGTAAAAGTTAACTTGTACCTTAAAGGGTGTGGCACTTCCAGAGTAGTTGCCGGAAGTAGATGCGTTGCCCCTGGGTAGCTGCTGAAGGATCTGGGAACAGTTGTCCATCATCGTATTCCTTTGTCACTCGAGGGATTCCTCGAGCAATATTTTGATAGGATCTCCTGCTCCCTCATATTTCTTTTCATCAGCCATGGGGGGCTGCCGAGATTTGCGAGGTTGGTCTTGCAAAGGTTTGACTAGTTCAAGCCCTAACTCCTTATATCTTGATCTCATTGGAGACATGTAAAGAAAAACATAGAAAAAGAAGACTGATATGATACCATTGATCCACATTTAAACAAGAATGCAACAAATTATAGATATAACCATAAGTACAAAGATGTTGTAGAAATAACACTTCATTTCATTAATATCAAATACTGAAATATGCTTACAAACATAATGGAAATAAGAATAGCTCGGGCGATGATAGCTTATCTCTGAGAAGAGATGTGGTGGCTACATGCCTCTGAATTACATCGCAATGAGGCTGAAGGGCCTTTTTATTATTTAACAATAAGAGAAAACCATAAACAACCAAAACCTTGACCTGAGAAGATGTAACACCAAGAGTTTATGCCCCCCGTTGGGGTGAGTTGGATAGCCAACTTCCAGGGGTCGCAACTTGGTCATATTATCTCTGTTTGACGTGCATGATAACCCATTGAAAAGATATCTCCGAGGAATATGACTAAAAAGATGATATTAGGTTAGAAATTGTTGGCGGTAAATTGCCAAAAAATGTCGTTTAGGTCCTAAAAATGGCTCCGGAAGTTTAGGACCCGAAAAATTGCTAAAAATAGTAAACTGTGCTACAATTAAAGAAACTGAAAAACTAAAAGAAACAATGGTGGGGGTCCACATGGCATTGGCAGGTGGCCACCAATATCCACTTGGATCATAATTGGGAGAGAAACATATCATACTTACTCATTTATTTTCACAAATTTGGGCTGATTACCCAGAGATTTCCGATGTTTTGTTAGAGAGGCCACTAGAGCCTGGAAGGCTGTTGCCTCATCATCTGAAGAAGGAGGGAGGGGAGGGGGAAGGACACCCTCCACATTTTCCATCATCTAGGGTTTCAAAATGGGATTAGAGAAGAGCATGGAGCAGTAGGAGGTGTTAGAAGGTCTAGGATTTGCTCAATTTTTATAGTATATGTATCATGATCATTCAATGAGTTTAAAATATAATGTTCTTGAATGAAAGATAATATAAAATCCTACTTACATACCTTAACACATACCTCTTTGAAATTTGATATATTTTTCTTTCCTGTAGATATGGAATATGCTAATGCTTCTTTTAATGTTGGTTGATCTGGGATGCAAAATTTTAAGTTGGCTACAAAATGTCATTGACTCAATAACTATTCTTTTCAAAAGTTTTCTATTGCTGATCAAATGAGATTTTATTGCTACTGTTCTTTGATGAAACTTTGAAGAAAACTAGGCCTCAAAAGTGTTGCTTTAGTCCTGGAAATTTATTAGAAGAAAATAGGGGTAACAAGAAAGTGGGGAAAAGACAAGGAATGTGAAAATATAAACCGCCAAGATTCCTTGGTTTTCAGTTAAGATTTTCTGTAAAGACATGCCAACAATGTTGGTTTTCATGTCTATATATATATATCTATATAATATATATATATATATATATATATATATATATATATATATATATATATATATATATATATATTTTAATTTTTAATTTGAGAAAATAAAATTACAATTGGGTAGAAGGATGAGGAGAAAGATCTCCTTTTTCGAACTTGATATCAAAATTATCTTGCAAATATTTGACAAACTCTTCTTTTGTAAATGGTTTATGATATAACCTTAATTTATGAACATTAAAAAGGAGGTAGTTTTTTCTTCATCAATAGTTTTGATTCTAACTACTCCATTATCAAAAACAACATCTATTTCATAGGGAATAAGCCAATGAGTATGAATTTTTCTTTGAAAATCCTTGAATTTAGAGTAAAAGGGAAGATCCTAATCACTTGGCTTGAATTTATTAGCTTTGATGACTTTGTCATGACATCTAGATCTTTGCTGCCTGAATATGTTGGTTCTTTGTATAACATCTTGTCAAATTTCATCTAACTCATTCAATTGTGCTAACATTTGTTTTTGAGCTTTAGGTAGATCAAGGCCAAATTTTGCTGCTATTGTGAAGGTATCCATTTGGAACTCAATCGGAAGAAAAAATTTCTTCGCATAGACAATTTCAGAGGGAGTATTTCCAATTGTATTTATCCATGTGGTATGGTATGCCCAAAGTGCCTATAGAAGCCTTTTTGCCCAATCCCTCCTATGCAAGTGTACAATCTTGGTCAGGATTGATTCAAGTACCTTATTGGTAGATACCAGTTGTCCATTGGCTTTTGGATGATATGGAACAAACTTTTTATGTTTGATTTTATATTGCTCCATTATTTTTTGCACAAACTTGGATGTGAATTAAGTACCTTGATCTGTCACAATTTCCCTTGGGACACCAAAATGAGTGAAAATATACTCAAAAAAAAATGTAACTAAAACATTTTCAGTAGCAAAAGGAAGTGATTTAGGTTCTACCCATTTGATAACATAATTTGTACAAAAAAATGTATACCTTTTCTATTTAGATGGAGGATTGATTGGACCAATGAAATCTAGAGCCCATTTTTCAAAAGGCTCTACAAGTACCTAAGGTTCTATAGGCATCTTATTTGATGGAATGGGTTTTTCCATTCTGTGGAAACTATCACATCTCTTGACATATTCCATGGCACCTTTAAATAGAGAAGGAAAATAATACCCATAAAGAAGGAAGTTGTAAGTAATTCTTCTATCAACAAAATATCCTCCACATGGTTCATCATGTAACAACCCCATGTTAAAGTTCATGTAATAAAGTTAATAAAGGAAAAAATAAGACCAAGGTCATGGGACACGTATTCCAAGATGAATGTTGGGCAAAACATCTTAGTGAGTGTCACTTTCGGTTTATTATGGCTAAGGAAATTGGAAAAGGCATTTGTAAAGAAAAAGAGGCATTAATTGACATTTATTTATGAAAATAAAGGGAAATAGGATAAAAGGAAAATGAAAAGTCACAAATTTGCATGAGAGAAAAATTGAAGGAAAGTAGAGGAAATTGAAGAAAATAAAGGCCTCAGTAATAAATAGGCATTTGAGGATCAATTCACAACCTTTTGTGAGTTTAGTTTTGGAGATCTCTTTATTCTCTCATACCATTACACACTTATAACATTCGTGGATCACTCTAGCATTGGAAAAATAAGCAAAGGAAGGACAAGGGAAGCAAAGGAAAAATAAGGAAGGTTGGATCAAGTAGCTTCAACATGAAGACTTACATGTAATAGGTTGTATGTGTGATTTCCTAATAGGTTTGTGAATGCATGGTACATGCATTTGTGTACTTGTTTCTCTTGATGTAATTGGCATGTGTTTTCCCTGGTTTGATAGTGGATTCAACCTTTCCATTCCATTTCTGAATAACCATGGTGTGCTGAGATTCTTTTCTCAGTTGAGCTTTGGATTGTCGAAAGGTTTTGGAATTGGGTGAGGTGGTCTTAGGAAAATTCCCAAGGGTTGGGGGTGCAGGTGGTTTAATCTCCAGGAAGCCCTCGAAAGGTGGGCAGAGATAGAAAAGTTACTCAAGGTATTGGTGAAGAAACTTTGAGGCATCCAAGCTTGTTCGGGAATTTTGATCTCTTGACTAGTTTTGGAAGGATCATGATATCTTGAGGGTGGAGGTGGTTTAGTCTCCAGGAAGCCCTAGTTGTTTATGTCTTGGTATGCTTATGTTATCTCTTGACTGGTTTTGGTGAGGTCGCAGGAGCATGAGGGTGGAGGTGGCTTAGTCTCCGGGAAGCTCTAGTTGTTTTTGTATTGAGTTCCCACATTCATGCTTGGAATGTGGCACAATGGTGATTCGCTGAAAAGATTTGGTTTAGCTCAATCTACGGTTGGGTGGTACATGGAAGTCCTTGAATTGGTTGGATTTTGAATAAGTTAATAAGAGCTATTTTCCTATTGTAATATATGATCATTTGTACATGTTATTATGGTGATTTGATGGATTTTATGTCACGGTTAGTAATATGGTTATATGCTGGTTATAAGCATGGAATTGAAGTGTAATCTAGCTATATCTTGTTCAATATTTGATAAGTATTTAATGGTTAATGAATGCATGGGCTAACAAGTGTCATATAAGCTATTATGAGATATACCTTCTTGACGATTCCTAGATAAGTTTCAAACTCCTATGTTCAAATATGCAGTCATGACCTGTATATTAAATGTTCATCATCTATTTGATGAAATTATTGCCATGGTTAGGCGTGGTTAGGTCAAGTCTTTAATCAAGTTTTATATGATTGGCATTGTCTTCAAGTCTTCTATCATTTTAGAAAGTTTCAAGAAGTTCTAGGAAGTGGCCTTGAGGCTAGCTCAGAGTTATTGATCTGAATTTAAACTGGAACGTAACAAACTACAGATATAACCATAAATAAAAAGATGCAATACAAATAACAATTCATTTCATTGATGTCAAATACTGAAATATGCTTAAAAACATAAATGGAATTAAGACTAGCTCGGGTGATGGTAGATTATCTCTCAGAAGAGATGTGGCAACTACATGCCTCTGAAATGTGTTAAAATAAGTCTCAAAGGCCTATTTATTATTGAGAAACAATGGAAAACACTAAATATCCAAAAACCTAACCCTAGGAGATGAAGCGCAAAACTATGGCCCCGTTTGGGTAAATTGGTACATCAACTTCTCAGGGTCATAAATTTGGCATACAATCTCCGCTTGACACACACAATACCTCATCATGAATAACTATTTGAGGAATACAACTTTGGAAACTAAAAAAATGAAAGAGAAATTGGTGGGGGTCCAAGTGGAATAGGTAGGTGGCCACCAACATCCACCTAGATCAATTATGGCTCAGATCTTGGGACCGCATGCATTGATCTCAGTAGTTTTGGTCACAACCACACTCAGGTAGGCTTGTGCATGCATTTGGAGGGTCACAACCACACTCTTGTAGGATTATGCCTGTGATTTGAGGGTTACAACTATAATCTTGTAGGCTTGTGCATGCGCTTGGGATGTTAGGTCACTAAAAACATAGTATAACTTACGCTTGGGTCACCCGAGGTGGTTCTTTGGCCCCTAAGTATCTTGTAAGCCCTGTAGGATTCCCATTTGTTGTCAATAAGTTCCAGTTGTCGACCTCAATTTCATAATTGAATCTTGGAGGTCAGGTCACGTCATAGTAACTCTTCGTCTCATGTTTACCCTAATAGACCGGTGAAATTGGGTAAATGTAGGAGGGGTGGTTATAGGTTGGTATCAGAGTATGGTTCAAATACTTGCACTGGATGGGTGGAATGTATTTGTCATGCATGCATGTCAATGTGTATGTGGTTATTATGTATGAATTGTCATGGTTATGGTGGTCATGCATGAGGTCATTGTATGCAGTTAGTGTTATCATACATGATGTCGACATATTGATATGATTATGTATATACATATATTGTGCTAATCTAGATCGATTTTGTAGATGAGATAACCTCCCACGAATTCCACTGAGGTATGATGATTATGTTTATATTTGGTTAACTGATATGGTATGTTTGTAGAAATAAGAGCATCAAAGATGACTAGGAAAATGGTGGATTACATTTAACAAGACTCTCCCTATAGATAAAATGAGCAACCAAGAGATGAGTACCCTTCATACATAGAAGATACCTTGAGGATTTTAAAGGCATAAACCAAAAGTTGCAATGAAGATAATGACAAGATCATTCATTCATATGAAAGACTTTCTAGGGCATAATAAAAACAAGCAGAGGTCAATGGAATTATCCTTCATATTTTGTCAGAATTTCAAAGACAGGGACAACCACAAATCATTTATGAACAAGAGGACAAGATAAATGGGGCATATGGTAGCAGGTCTCATGGAGGGAATAGGTCGAACAAGGATGAAACAATTAGAGATGGTAGGTTCTTGGATACACATGATAGGAGGGATGGTGAATATGGGTTCTACAATAATTTTGGTTCAAACAAGTATCATGGTCATCATTGCTATCATCCTTATAGGAGGAGTGAGAGGGGATACTTTCTAGATTAGTTCAAGAAAGCCAATCCACCTATATTTGATGGAGAATTGAAGAAAATGGAAGATGCAGAGGCATGGTTTCTTGTAATGGAGTTCTTTAAGATACATGAATATATGAGAACATGAAGGCTGGGATAATTAGTTTCAGTCTTAAAGGGAAAAAATACATGTGGTGGGAAGATGTGAAGCATGTCAGAGATATCAAGATAGAGGAATTGAGTTAGCATGAAATAAAGGGACTCTTCAGGAAGAAATACTCATCGTAGAGGTAATATGACAAAAATGCCAAGGATTTATATGAGATGAAGTTAGGACCTATGACATATGAGGAACAGATGAATAAGTTCCTAGAGTTTTTGAAGTATATGTCATATCTTGAGTATGAGAAGATAACAATTCAAATATTTATCAATGGAGTGCCATTAGCATTTAAGGATCAGATTGGGTAGGATGAGCCTCGGTCACTGGAAGAAGTCATTGGAAATTTTAAGCATTTTTATGAGAAATCGAAGCATAACGCTAAGTCTAAGTAAGGTTGGAAAGGGAATGATAATATTAAAGGAAAGTGGTCACCGAAGTGGGGAAGGTATCAAGTTGCAGGTGAGAAGGAAAATGTTACTCCATACAAGAAGTTTAATGAAGTTGATAAGGGACATGGATCGCATCCTGGAGAGCAACATAATAGAGGTAGTGGACCTTTGCAGTGTTGGATATGTGGCAAGGATCATCGCAAAAAGGATTTTATGTTGCATTAGGATGGTATTCCTCATATCTACAGTGTTCAGGAGGTGCAAAAAGTTGGGGACGTTTGAAAAATCATTCCTCAGATCTATAATATTTGATAAAAAGAAGGTGGATCATTTGGCATCCATTATCAAGATGGAAGGTAAGCTCTTTGATCGAGTTGTTTCCATTTTTATTGAACCTGGATCTAATTATAGTTATGTTAATCCTGGCCTGGTGGATAGGTGTGGCTTGAGTAAATAAGTGCATGCAAAGTCTTGGTTCATGTAGTTGGATACATGTACTACGAAAAGAGTTCATCATTGGGTAAGAGCTTATGCATTTGGGCTGAATGGTATGCCTACATCAACACATCTAAATGTGCTTCCATTGGGATCATATAGTATGCTTCTAGGTATGAATTGGTTGTACCTTCATAGGAATAAAGTGGATTGTTATGAGAAGGTTGTCAAGTCTTGGATGATGATGGAGAAATAATAATATTGTAGGGTAAGAAGAATCCTACATCAGTGAGAATGGTTACAACTATGCAGGAAAGCGCAATTGTCGGAAATGGTGTGTATTGTTTGCAGTGAATGTTTCTAGTGATAAAGGTAAGGATATTGAGGATGTGGAAATCTTGAAGAGGTATCTGGTTTTGCATCAGTTTCAGGATGTGTTCCCAAAAAATATTTCATAGATGCCTCCTCATAGGGAAGTGTAATTTTATATTGAGTTGGTACCAGGAGCAACACCAACATCAAATGCACCTTATAAGATGAGCACTTCCAAGCTATTGGAATTGAAGTTGCAACTGAAGGAAATGATTCATAAGGGATACATTAGGATAAGCGTGTCACCTTGTGGTGCACTAGTGTTGTTTGTGAAGAAGAAGGATGGTACTCTCAGATTGTGTATTGATTAAAGATAGTTGAACAAGGTGATGATCAAGAACAAGTATCCATTGCTAAGTATTGATGACTTTTTTGATCAGTTGAAGGGAGCAACAATGTTCTTGAATATTGATTTGAGATCAGGGTATCATCAGGTATGCATCAAAGAAGAGGAAATTTACAAGACCGCTTTTTGGACTACATATGGTCATTATGAGTTTGTTGTGGTTCCTTTTGGTTTGACTAATGCTCCATCTAATTTCATGTTTTTGATGAATAATGTGTTGTGTTCTTATCTGGACAAGTTTGTGATAGTATTAATTGATGATATATTTATATATTCTAAGAATGAGGAAGAGAATGCATAATACCTAGAAAAAATGTTAATACTGTTGAGAGAGCATCAATTGTATTCCAAGCTTAGTAATTGCAGTTTATTTTAGACAAAAGTACATTACTTGGGACATGTTGTTTCCAAGGAAGGTATAACAATGAATGCAAAAAATATCAAATTTATCATGGAATGGGAAGATCCTAGGAATGTGGATGAGGTTAGATCATTCATGGGATTAACAAGTTACTACAGGAGGTTCATTAGAAGCTTCTGTCAGATTGCCTATCCTATTACATCATTGCAGAGGGAAGGTAAGAAGTTTGAATGGATAGAGGAATGTGCAACTAGTTTTGAGTAGGTGAAACAATTACTTGCAAATGCACCAGTTTTAAAGATTGAAGATCCAGATAGATAGTTTGTGGCATGTACAAATTATTGCAATAGAGGACTTGGCAGAGTCTTGATGTAGGAGGGACATGTTCTATGCTACGATTCAAGGAAACTGAATGAGCACAATAGTAATTATGTGACACATGATCTTGAGTTGGTAGTGATCATTCATGCATTAAAGATGTGGAGGAAATATCTTCTTGGGAGGAGGTTTGTTTTGATGAGTGATCATAGTGGGATGAGAGAATTGTTTGACCAAACTAATATGAATTGTAGGAAAGCTAGATGGTTGGCCACACCTACTGAGTTTGAATTCGAGATCAGGTAGATCAAGGGAATGGAGAACATGGTTGCAGATGCTCTTAGCAAAAGAGGGTAGGTGAATCCATTAGAGAAACTTTTAGGTCTAAAATGAGCCTCTTAAGGAATATTATAAAATAGTAGTGGATTTAATAAAATAAGATTAGATTACGTCATCAAATTTTAGAGGGAAAAAAGAAACATACTATTTTTTTTAACTCATATTTTCAACTTATCTCCCTAGGATTTACTCAAATTTTAAGCACGAGAACTCGTTGGATTTGAAATTTAATTCCTCATATAAGGAGTACCTGGTTGCATAATTTTGATGTAACCTACTACACAAAAAATGAGAAATACATGAAAAAATGTGATTGCAATCACATTTTCATGTATTTCTCATTTTTCTGTGCAGTAGGGTCCATTGAAAGTATGCAACATGGGTACTCCTTGGATGAAGAATTAAATTATGCATTCAATGAGTGCTCCAACTTGAAATTTGAGTAACATTGTAGAGATATAAGTTGAAAATATTAGTTGAAAAAATAGTTTTTTTATTTTTTATATTTTTTATATTTTACCTTTTAACTCCAAAAATGGTGAATCATCCCCATGGTTGACATCATCATCTTGAATCCTATTGGTTCTTATAAATTTTAATTTGGTTGTATATTTTTGTTTTGAAGCCCATATTAGACCTCAAAATTTATCTAATGAAATAACAACTATGAGCTCATATGGGAAAAAAATTTACATGATCATATCTTACAGGAACGAGAGTAGGATGACAAGTACCAACAACTTAGGTACAAGTTACAACAACATGGTATAGGTGAAAAAGATGTGGATTATCATCTCATGATAGATGGTTTGGTGATATTTAAGGACAATATCTATGTGCTAGACAACAATGAACTTAAGAAGCTTATATTGAGGGAATTTCGTGTTATTTCATATTCATGTCACTCGGGATATCAAAAGACTCTAACAAGTGTGAAGAAGTTTTATTATTGGTCGAATTTGAAGAAAGATGTAGTTGAGTTCATCACAATATTTTTGGATTGTCAATAGGTAAAAGAAAAGTGCAAATGTCTAGGTGGTCTATTGCAACTGATTCTGATTTCGAAATAGAAATGGCAGGTCATTTCCATGGATTTCATTATAGGTTTTCTAAGGACATCTAGAAAGCATGATTCCATTATGGTTGTGGTTGATAGGTTGACCAAGGTAGCTCACTTAATTCCAATGAAGTCTACTAATTAAACTAGTGAGGTAGCTCAGGTCTTCATCAAGGAGATAGTGAGATTGCATGGCATTCCTAAGAAGATTGTATCAGGCATAGATGCCAACTTCACTTGTAGGTTTTTCTGGGAGTTATTTATAGGTTTAGGTACAAAGTTGGCCTTTAGTACAACTTATCATCCATAGATAGATGGATAGACAGAGAGGGCAGCAATATTTTGGAGGACATGTCGAGAATGTATGTCATGCGCCAACAGAGGAGGTGGGAGGAGTATCTTCCACTGTTAGAGCTTGCTTACAATAATGGGCATCAGGAATATTTGAAGATGAGTCTGTTTGAGGCACTTTATGGGTGGAGTTTTAATACTCCCATTAGCTGGAGTGATATAGTGAACATGGTATTGATTGGAACAAACATGTTGACAGAGAAAAAACATGAAATGTAAGTTATCAAGAAGAATCTAAAAACAACATAGGACATGCAAAAGAGTTATGCAAATCAACACAGGCCATTTACGAAGTTTTAGGTTGGGGAGCATGTGTACTTATGCATTAAGCCCAATAGGAGCTCGTTGAGGATTGGATCATGTTCTAAGTTGGCACCTTAGTATTGTGGGCCTTTTGAGATCTTTGAGAGGATTGTACCAGTGGCCCACAAAATTTCATTGCCTTCGATAGTGAAAGTCCATGATGTTTTCCATGTTTCATTACTTAAAATACATGTGAAGGATGATGATCATGTGATTGACTGGTCTGTATTGCAGGTTGATCCAAAAGGATAATTCTTGCTGGAACCTCAATGCATATTGTAGTAGAAGCAACTCATGCTCCAGAACTGAGCAATCGACCAATTTAAAGTGGAGTGGAAGAACTTTGGGCCCAATGAAGCTACATGGGAGATGCTAGATTAGATGCAAGCTATGAATCATTCATTGTTGGCTGGTTGAGGAAAATGAGTTTTGTTATATGTATATATCTATGTATGGTTATTGTAAATATCAAAATGAGTTGTGTTATAATGCTCCAATAAGTGATATGGTTGTCATGTTGTCATGTTTGTCATGTTGGTTTTTCTTTTCAGCAGTTTGTTCATTGTAAATACCGCACTGAGCTAAGTTATAAAGCTCCAGGGGCAGTATGTTTTGGTTTTCTGTGGTCTTGCTGGTCATAGGTGTCATAGAACATGGAAAGTCTTCCCCTAAGGGGGAGGGGTTTTTAACAACACTAGGTTATAGTTTATGTAATAAAATTCAACAAAGACAAAATAATACCAAGGTCACGGGACACATATTCCAAGATGAATTTTGGGAAAAACATCCTAGTGGGTGTCACTTTTAGTTTATTATGGCTAAGGAAATAAGACATTGACAAATGTAAAGAGACATTAATTGGAATTTATTCTTGAAAATAAAGGAAAATATAAGAAAAGGGAGATGAAAGGTCACAAATTTGCATGAGAGGAAAATTGAAGAAAATAGAGGCCTCAATAATAAAAATTCTTATGAGGATTAGTTCCAAACCTTTTGTTAGTTCAGTTTTGGAGCTCTCTCTATTATATCATACCATGACACACTGATAGCATTTTGGGAGCACTCTAGCATTGGAAAAGCAAGCAAAGGACACAATGAAGGTTGAATCAAGCAACTTCGATAGGAAGACTTGCACATTTCATGTTGCATGCATGATTTCCTAGCTAGTTTGTGAATGCATGGTACATGCATTTGTGTATTTGGTTCTCTTGTTACCATTGGAATGGGTTTTTAATGGTTTGATAGTGGATTCAACCTTGCCTTACCATTTTTGGATAGCCACGGTGTGATGGGATTCTTTTCTTAGTTGAGCTTTGAATTTCCAGAAGGTCTTGGAACCAGTTGAGGTGTTTCTAGGAAAATCCCCAAGGGTTGGGGTTGGAGAATGTTTAATCTCCCAGAAGCCCTCGATATGTGGGTGGAGATAGGATTTTTTTTTTTAGGGTATTGGTGAAGAAAATCCAAGGCATCCAAGCTTGTTTGGGAATTGTGATCTCTTGACTGGTTTTGGTGGGATCATGGTAGCATGAGGGTGGAGGTGGTTTAATCTCCTAGAAACCCTATTTATTATGTCTTGGTTTTCTTATGTGATCTCTCTGACTGATTTTAGCGAGATCGTGGGAGCATGAGGGTGGAGGTGGTTTAGTCTCCAGGAAACCCTGGTTTTTTTTGTATTGAGTTCCCACATTCATACTTGGAATATGGCATGAGGTTGTTATTGGGAATAATACTAGGGGGGGTGAATCAATATTTAAAAATCAATAAATTTTTCATTTCCATAATCAGATTTATATATGCTACTTCAGTGAAGGGAACATGCGTGTACATGCAACTATTCTGAAGGCAATCAATGTATATCCAGTGAACTTATGATTTAATTAATTCATCATATGTTGATATTTAATCACTGCATAAATACTTTATTAAACATTAAAAAGTGACCATGTGCAGTAAGAACATAATAAACCATTACATATAAGAAAAAAACATGAACACCGAGATTTAAGGTGGAAACCCAATGCAGGAGAAAAACCACCTGCTGCTGTTGTCTCTGTCTTCTTTTAATATAAATAATAATCAATTTAGAATCTTGTACTAGTGTAGACTCATACCAATACATCGGAACCCACCTGCGGAAGGCTACAACCTTCTCTCGTTCTCCAGTTTCTACTGGAAGGGAGCTACAACCCCCTAGCTCT
>APFE031307045.1:0-34638 GCA_000404065.3 Pinus taeda
TTTGATCCCATGTGGTGATTGCCTGAGCTCCCAGGCTCATAAACCACCGCAATGCATTCCCTTTTAATGTTGTTGGAAACAGTTTCAGCTTCTGATTAGGATTTATGTAATCATAGCTTCTGCACAGTATGTCGAATTCGAAAAGGAATTCATCTGGATCCTTGGAGTACAATCCATGGAAGTTGGGTAACGCCGAGAGTGGAATGTTTTTCATGGGGGTCGTTCCTCTCGGAAGTTCCCCGATAGGGAATTCCAGGGTAGAGAGCGAGTTTTCCCCTCTCCCCTCTGTTCTGTTATCCTCCATCGGGATTTTCCCTGAATCGCTCGCCCTGTCTTCTGTGCCTTCTGTTTCTTCAGGTTCCTCTTCCGGTTCTTCGGTGTATTCTGGTGCTTCCAGCTTCCTCTCAGGTCCTATCACTTCCTCCGTCTGCTGGTCGGTTTGTGAGGAGTGATGGATCTGGGGTCTCCGGGAACTCGTCCTCTGTGATGTTTCGGCTTTGGAGATGATTTCGTCGATGAAAGTCTTCCTTCCTCCCTTGCCGCCTGTAAAATTAGGTTTCTTGCGTCCTCTCATACACCTGTTATTTCCACAAAGAAATCATTAATGCTTCTAGACTTCTTTAGTTGCCTTCCCCGGCAACGGCGCCAAAATGTTGGCTAGTTGAATTGTTTATGAATTAAACATTCAAGTACCACATCAATTATCAACCAGGGAAAGTCTTTTTATTTCAAAGGCACTACGTACTGTATGTACTCAAAGTCTAAAAGCATTGAAAGCTGTAGTATACGCAATCATTACAGGACTAATTAAAGTGAAAACAATTGATTAAAATTACAAATCTGAAAAGCAAAATAAACGATGCTCTATTGGCAGAGGATCAGGACCCTATCCTCCGGATGGGGACGTTCAGCACCTGCCCCTGTAATCAGAATTACTGATACACACAGCACTCTCATTCACCGGTGAGAAACAACTCAAAGAGCAATGAAACAGAGTACTAGTGAAGTAAAGAAAACCACAGGTAATGCTGTCAAATCCACACAGAGTACCGAAAAAAACTTACTGCACACTTATACAATCAACAGGAAAGTAAATGGGTGAATCTTGTGAGGAAGGTGAGCCCAGTCCTTCTCACAAGATCCCCCGAGAAGATGAAGACGGATTTAAGTGCTCAAAACAATTGTATATTCATCTACCAAAAAGATCAAATACAATGGAACTCAGACTTGCTGATGTTCTCCAAGTCTTGGTTACAGACCGACCATTGACATCCTGTTTCATGTAGATGTCTCCTCTTTATAGAGGAGACATCTATTACATTAGAATGTTACACCGATTTAGTTAATCCATTGTGTCAAAAATAAGCAATTCAGAATTCTGTTACAACAATATGATAATGCATCTTTTTCTGGAGCTTTAGCTGTTACACGGTGGATAACTGATTGTCTTCTCGGGATTGTCGTGTTCCTTCGCCATTTTCCCCATGCTCTTCCTGCTGACTATATGCTTCTTCTCTAGACTTCCACTTGCTTATGCCACATTACCATTCTCTAGATAGCTGCCATCTGTTGTCCGTGGCTGTTACAAAATAGCTTGCTTTAGGTGATTACTGTTGCTGGTGTTGTAGCAACTGCGCAGTTGCTGTTTCTGGTGTTGCAGCAACTGCGTAGTTGTTGTTTTTCGTGTTGCAACAACTATTCATTATAACTCCTGCAAGCTTATTACAGTTGTTTGACAATTTTAGTCAGCGTTTCCAAGGATAAGTAAAAAGATATTTACGAATATGAAATAAACAATTAAATATAGATTTGCGGAAGGTTACTCCATACCTTGGGGTTAATATGTCATTATGAAATAAAAGCTTTTGCTTATGACTGAAAAAAAGGGTAAATATACGGCAAAAGATAAGGTCAAAATTGGTCAATTGTGAGTCCCAACACCTACCCTATGCACTCAACTTCAAGGGTCCATGCACTCAGTTGCAAACTGCTAGGCCTCTATGCACTCAGCTACAAAGCCTTCTCTTACTCTATGACCCAAAGACATGAGTCTACACCTCGACTCAATGCTTCATGGATTTATTTCCTTAGATGTCTCTTTACACTTAGAACCTCACTCTATTATACTATCCCATTCTCCACGGACCATGGGTAGATATCCCAAACTGACATTACATTACAAATATGAGGGCAGACAACCCTTTGACTCATTTTCCATCTTCACACTTTGCGCCCACAAATCATAGAGTCTTTACATCAGACTTAGTCAACACTTGGGCTTTAAGCCCCAAAAATTGCCTTGGTGGGATCCCATGCCCAACAGGCCCCCAAAAAAAACATCATGACTCACCCTCGAGTCACTTTGTCACTACAGAGATCTTCGCGTAGAGACCTCCCAACTCTGCTCAGACTAATGCAAGGTCGGCAACGCATTGAGGGGCTACCTACTGAATCTCATGTACTCATTGTTCTGAGACCACAGTATCAGAACTGCTCCCCTATATTTTTTCTAGTGTCCCCTACATCTGTTTTATAGTCCCGCGTCTTATTTTAGCAACCTGGAGTGCGATGATTGTGCTTCTATCGACTAGTCAGATAGTTAGGCCACCCATGTATGGCTTCAATCAACTACCATTCACTTTTCCTGGGAAAGGTTCTCCATTTAGCTTTGCGAGCTGCACTGCGCCTCCGTCTATGACCTCCTTAACAACGTACAGTCCTATCCAATGCATTCTAAATTTTCTCGTCAATTTGTCAAACTTACTATTGTAAAGTAACACTAAATCATTTTCTATGAAGGTGTGCAACTTAATATGTCGATCCTGTCGGGCCTTTTCATGCTGCTTTTGTACCTATTGATGGAATCCAGCCAAAATTCGTTCCTCTTCGAGTTCCTCCAACTGTGCGAGCCTCTCCTCCAGGGCTCTGTGGTCCATCATACCTATCAGTGCTACTATGCATAGACTAGGCACAATATACTCCATTGGCATTACGACTTCCACTCCATAGACCAACCAGAAAGGTGTCTATCCTGTAAGTTTCTTCAGGTTGTCCTATAATCCCATAATACTGCCGATATGCATAGGTACCAATCACCTTGTTGCGCATTGCATACTTTGTTCAATGCGGTCTCCAGTATTTTGTTAAATTCTTCTACTATCCCATTGGCTTGTGCATGGTACGGTGTGTGTTTTTGATGATACACTTGAAACTCCTATGTTAGCACGCTAATTTTTTTGTTCAAGAAATGTGTACCATGATCGATCATCAAGATCTTTGGACATCTGAATCATGTCAATACGTGTTCAAATAGAAATTTTGCAGTTGTGGCGGTTGTGCAATCTTTTACTAGCTGTGCTTCTTCCCAACGAGTCAAGTACTCTGTCACAGTGATAATCTATCTTGCACCCATCTTCCCCTAAGGTTTAATAGGTCCTACAAGGTTGACTGCCCACTTTTCAAAGGGCTGCAACATCATTTGCAGATTCAAAGGCATCTCATCCCTCCGTGATGGTTACCTATTATTTGACATACATCACAGGCCTTGTAATGCACTTTTGAATCATGATGAAGGGTTGGCCACCACAACCCTGTGTGAAGAATCTTTTGCGTGGTCGCTCGCCTTGCAGAATTTCCTCCCACAATGCCCCCATGTGTGTCCACAAGGATATGACTTCGTTCAAATTCAGGTACATACCTTCATAGTATCTTGTCATTTCCCATCTTATATAGGTGCCTCGCGATGATAGAAAAATATGTCGCACACACCACTAGTTCCTTCTTTTGCTGGATGGAGTACTCTGTCACTGCAGTTCTAGTCATGAGTAAGTGGATTATTTCCTCAAAGTGTCCATTCGCTACATGCACAAAAAAGAGCTGTGCGTAAGGTAATCCTTCCTCCATACTAGTAGGTTCCTCTCCTGTCTCAATGCGCCATAGGTGATCCCATCCCGTGTTTAGGCACAAAGGCTTCACAATGACCTCAAAATCATATTCTTGGAATAATAAAAGCCACCTGCATATGCACCCTGCCAACACAAGCTTGTTGAACAAGTATTTCAGCATGGAATGATCTGTATACATCTTGAAGTGTCCTCCTAGCAAATAGTGTCGATATTTTTCGAGCACGTACACCATATCTAATCCCTCGCATTCAGTTGTGGAATAGTTCTTTTCTACTTTAGACAACCTATGACTTGCGAACATGATAGGGTGATCCAAACCTTCTCCACCCTCTTGTGTTAGTACTACTCCCAGCACTATACATGACGTGTCAACATGACATGAAACTCCTCATCCCATTTCAGGAAGACCAAGATCATCGCAGAGGCCATTTTTTCTTTTAGTACATCAACACTTTTCTTGCAGTCATCATTCTAGTAGAATGTGACATCTTTTTTCAATAGATTCTCCATTGGTGCGATGATCTGGGCATAGCTTTTGACGAACTTCTTGTAGTACCCCATGTGTTCCAAGGTAGCATGCAACTGTTTCACACTTTGCAGCACTTCCAAATTCATATTCACCACAATTTTTGTGGGGTCTACCATCAGTCCCTGTTTGCAAACCACATGTCCCAATAGGTTCCCAAAAGGAACGAAGAACGTACACTTCTTGAGGTTCAACGTGATTTGGTGTCTTCGGCAGGTATCCAGCATTAAGTGTAAGCTCGCTACATGGTGCTGAACCAGTCGAAATACAATCCAATCATCCAGATAAACCTCCAAGAACTTGTGGATATATTCTTTGAATGCTGCAACAACTATGCGTGAAAATATGGCTGGTGCATTCTTCAATCCAAACGGCATAACAATGTTGGCACATAGAATGTGTCATTTAGAACTCCTAAATGCCTCACATTAATTATCAACCCGGGTAATTCTTTTTGTTTCAAGAGTGTACACAATGTGTGCAAGTGATGGAAATTATTATATCTACAAAGAGTAATATATTATTAATTTCAATACAAGAGTAAACAAATCAAACCATAAATATGAAGCTTGTAACTTCAAGGAAATTAACCTATTCAAGCATCAAAACTCAATCTTAATCAAAACCAAAACTCAATCTTATTCAAAAATTTCTAATTGCAATTACATCAACCAAGTGCACCATAGCAATAACAAAGCTCTTTCAGCCGAATCTAAACTTCTACATCAAAGTAATGCACTTGATCTAATCAATAACACTAAATTAACAAGAAATGATTCTTATCTAATAATTAAACAAATCTACAACATAAATAAATGAAACCAATCAACAAAAATAAGAATTAATGCAATGAATACACAAACTCAATACTGGTGAAAGAAAATCAATCGTAAAGCTACAAACTAGAGTAATTAAACTTGCAGTAAAAGAAAAGCAAAAATATAACATAGGGAACAATAGTGAAATCCACCAGTGACTAGGCCAAGCCACCAGTGATTACTGCTTGATTACTTCAGAATATCGTGAATGAATGGCAACATGAACTATATATCATTCATCAAATCCAAATGTCATTACAGCATGATGTATCCTTAAGAATCACGCTCTGTATATTAAAATTACAACTGAAGTAAAAGGCGAAAAGTAAGTCCCTCTATTCTATTCGTTTTTCCCCTCTTATAGTCAAAGAGGAAAAGAGATAAATGTGATTCCTTAGGATCAAGAGATCCTAAGGAATTTGCAACCAAATACTATTATCATACAATATTTCATCTTGCATTGATCCTCCTGATTCGCTTCTCGATTTGACCACACAAGACGCACTCTTTTCTCCCTGTTTAGCCCTTCTTGTTCAATAGTTTGAACAACAGTTGTTTGATTCGCTAATTTATGCATAGAAAAGCAATGAAAGTTAGTTCTGATAGCAAAATCACATCAAAAGAATTTTTGTTCACTATCTATCAAAATTCTATCAAAACCTTGTTACATCATGGCACAGATGCATAAAAAAGAGGAAAAGGATAGTGTAATTGAGAGTGAATTTATACCTGTTACACAGCCAAACAAAGAGTGTATTGAAAGCACTGACAGAGTGACTCGAGGGCCAGTCATGATGTTTGTGTTGGGGACCTATTGGGCATGGGATCCCCCCAAGGAAAGCTTTTTGGCTTAAAGCCCAAGTGTTGACTAAGTCTGATGTAAAGACTCTACGATTTGTGGGTGCAGAGCACGAAGATGGTAAATGAGTCAGAGGGTTGTCTGCCCTCATTTTTGTAATGTAATGTTGGTTTGAGAGATCTACCCATGGTTCGTGGACCATGGGATTGTATAAATAGAGGTAGGCTCTAAGTGTAAAGAGACATCTAAGGAAATCAATTCATGAAGCATTGAGTCAAGGTGTAGAGTCGGGTCTTTGGGTCGTAGAGTAGGAGAAGGCTTTGCAGCTAAGTACGCAGAGGCCTAGTAGTCTGCAGCTGCATGCGCAAACCCCTGCAACTGAGTGCACATGGCATGTTGAGTTTGTGACCGTTGGAAGCATTAATAAAGAGAAGTTTTACCATATTTCTCTGTATAATTTCCTACTTTATTCATTGAAGTATATTGGGTATGAATTGCAAGTTTAGTGTTTATTTACTGCGTGGACTTATATGAATGTGTTGAATAAGTAAATCTAATGGAAGGTATCTGTTTACACAAAGATAAGTAATTGCTATAAGAAGATAAGTAGAATCCACGTTGTGACTTGGGGAAATAGTGTAGATCATTGCTCCAGCAGCACTAAAGCCCCATAACCCCTGGTTAGGGCTGTGCGAAGGCAAATATAACAGGGAGCGAAGGCCTTGTATGCTAGGGAAGGGCGCAAAGTAACCTAGGTGAAGGTATTCATAGTTGGAATAAATCAACCCCTCAGACATCTAAAGGGTGTGGAAACTTGGTTCTAGCATCCCCCCATACTACATCGGGTGAGACCTCAGTCCATGCTCTATGGACTATTGCCGAAAGGGCTAGTAGTACAGTAATTTGTTTGGCTAATTAACTCCCAACCTAGGTCAGGCCCCAACTCGATGGTCTAGGTGGTGGTGTTATGTGCAGAATCCTCTGCCTTATCAAATTGATCACACTTCTTAGTGAAACCTTCAGGACCTCTTCCTTGCCCCTCAGAGGAGGTGAAATCAAGGGACTAGTTTCTAGCTCTGCACTACCTTCATTTTTGTAAATCCTCCCAGTTCACGTAGCCCCAAACATTAATGTATTCACATAATCCACTTTTCACACAGTAGTATTTTAATCCAAGTGTTTAGAGACTTAACATACTTACCTCGTGGTACTTTGAGAAAGCATCGCTCGGCCTTGCTATAGCTTACCGTAGTGTCTACTGCAAACTCAGTAATGACTCCTCTTATAATCTAATCAAGCCTGTGATCAACAACACATGCGATCTCATCCTCCGATGCTTCTAGTTTTTGTACCAACTCTGGGGTCCACACAATAGGATTGTTAAGCTTTCACCTTCCTTAGCTATTTGCTAGCTTCGGGATGCACTCGTATAGCACAATAGGGAAATATGCAGAGAAAATTTTGTGGATCTTTGTGTATAGGTAGAAGTCTAGACACTCTTCTTTTGATAGTCATGGATTCTTGTTCTCCCACGCCTCGAATTCATGAATTCTTATGTCTAGCCAACCTTCAATTTATTTCTTAGTTGGATTCTAATGATACGACATCGAACATATCTGTGAAGTTTCCGGTCCTAGCAATGGAACCATTTGTTGGGTTGTTGGGGCCTGTCCCAGGTTTGGAGTTAATTAGGCAAACAAATCCCCATACTACTGGCCCTTTCGGTAACAGTCCATAGAGCGTGGACTGAGGTCTCACTCGAAGCATTAGTATCTTTATTCATTGTTATTTATTGTTTCTAGAAGTTTCATGAAGTTATGGGCAGAGGCTTGAGACCCAGCCCTGAAAAGTGGCACAAAATCTACGGCTGTTGGCTCAAAACTGCCTAAAAAAGGCCATAGTTGTGTGCATTCCTTGTTTTGGGAGCGACTAGAGGGTCTCAGTCACATGCATGGCTTGTCATGGGAGTGATTCGGGGTCTAGCTCAGGAAAATTGTAAGTTGTCTTAGGGGTTGGGTACTTGGAGAGGTTGGTTGTCTCCTAAAGGTTTTGTAGCTCCTTAGAAAGGTGAGATTGGTTTTGTTTTGTCAGTTCCACTTCCTTAACTATACATGGGGATTTGAATCACATCATAGTAACTGTTCATCACATGTTTACCCCAATGGACCCATTATCTTGGGTAAATGTGGGAGGAGAGTGTTACATCCACCATACTCTGTGATTCCACAATCTTCCATTATCAATGATTACAACTCGTTTTGTGTCACTAAACTTTTTCTCATTGATATTCCCACTAGCGAGCCTCTGGCTCCAATAAGAAGTGTGCTCATTGGGTATTCTAGATCTATCCTCTTATGAGTGGTTTTTCCATCTAAAACCCACTAAACTAGGGCTCCAGAACTCTGCCTCCTAACAATCATTAGTCCTTCAAAGATCAGTGTAGATGAGGACTTCAACAACATCGGATTCTCATAGTAGATAAGTACATCTACCCACTGAATACTCATCCATGAGAAACATTGTTCACAATTTCATTTGTGAATAGTACTCTACTACCTTCACACAATGTCTTAGTTGCTCCAATATCACTGTCATAAGGCCTTCCAGATATTCCCACTTGTACACCTTCTATTCACTTTAGAATGTTGATCCTAGGGCACACAAATTTACACTATCATTGTGGAAATATCTCAAATTTAAACTTTGCGTGCTAATTGATTATGGTCCAAGAGCTCTGATACCATGTAGAAAATCCATGAAATTTTGATATGCTAATATGGATAATAAAAAAAAAACTTTCTTTTCATATAGACATGGAATTTCTCTACTAAATTTTGCAGTGGAATAGGAACATAAATAAATCACAGCCATGCAGTAGAAAAACATAATATTTTTTCTATGGAACCCAATTAGGAAAACCCTTTGCTTTCTTGAGAATTTTATTGATAGCAAAATTTGATTAACTGATCTCTTATAAAATACAATAGTTTCAATCAGAAAGACACACTCGTATTTCCTGCTTGATCTAAGCTTGAAACCCTTACAATAGTGCTAATCTCTTCTACCCTCTACCAACCTATGCACAAAGTTCTCTTGTGATGAGGCTCATCAATAGGTAAACTATATGGGTCACAATGCCACTCTCAAACTTACTAAAATTGACCTTTCTCACATTTATTTACATATTTGGTTATATTTTGCTTAGTGAGAAGGGTGAAGGTGACTTACTATGTCATGTGGCCTAATATGTATTAAATGTAGGAATTGGAGAAGTTTTGGGTTGACTTAAGTGTAGGAACTTGAAGTGGGCAAGACAGAGATATTTTTGGAGATTGGTATCCCTCATTAACTCCTCAAATCATTCAAACATTCCACCACCATATCCCATCAGCTAGGAGTTACCAGCAGGCAAGCAAGACGCGTCCATTGGCAGCCAAGCTAGTGACCATTAAGAAAGATTCACTCTCGAATTAGGGAGATAAGTCTCCCTACTTTATAGGCAGTTGTTGGGAGCTCCAATCTTGTATAAATAAGAGAGACAAGGGACTCATTAGGATTCAGTTTTTTGTTGTAGCCAAGAAGCCATTTTGAGTTAAAATGTTGTGACTGTTATTGTTATGGTGTGTTTGAAATTTGTATGATAATGAGAAATTATACCTTGATCTGTCACTGAGTTGACTTAGAAGGCTCAAGCTCTTGGTTTAGGGTCCAACTATAGCACTAGAAGTTCCTCTTTTTCTATTTTTATTCTTAGATTAAGATGATAGTTAGTTGCTGAAGTTAGTTATGTTTTGTTTAGCTTAACAATTATTTGAATTATTGCATAACCTAGTTTCTATTTCTTTGAAGAGGTAGATCAGTGGTGCAATAGTAAAGGAAAGTAATTCATAAAATATTGGGATAGTGGCCTCTATCTCATCTCCCTCATGGGATCATGATTAGAGGGCCCCACACTCACAACCCCAAAAACATAGTTTGTCTTTTGGTCATTGCATAACTTATGGTTCATTATTATCTAGATCATTGTTTATGATTTCTTGGAAGAACCTATAGCTATTATCTTGTTTTCTCAAGTTTTTTGTAGCTTAAAAGGCATTCCATCTCATAGATCTAATCCTTAACAATAGATAGATCAACTTTCTAAAAATCAATCCATCTTTTCCATGTTTACATGTAGTAATGCATGAATGAAAAGAAAATTAGGTTTTGTTGCAGGGATTGTTATTCTATAGGGAGGAACTCATCCAACGAACTTCACCTAGGTCCTCTCCACCTTTTTCCAAGGCATACCAACCCCTAGTTTGAACCTATGTTTTGCAGCCACCATGAAAAAGCCACCTTAGGAAAATCCAACCTCCTTGGAGTGATGGGCTTAGTCTTGGGTAATGTGTGCCTTCCCTACATCTATAACCATAATATATCTCTCCAACACCTCATCTCACACCCCCCTAAAATCTTCAGATAACATCTTGTAGAAAACCAAGACATCCTATAGTAGATTGAGACATTTTGTAGCAGTTTCCTGTAGCAACTACATGATCTCCAGTAGTAGCCTATTTGACCCTATTTTGAGCAAAGATGGTAGTATGAGAGAAGGTTAGGCCCTCATATTGGATTCCATTCCCATAAATCCCACTTAGTCCAAACTTCCCATTCCTTCTCCCACTGCAAGATAAGACAAAATAAAATAACATTTACATTTCTGATTTTAGCAATTAAAAGATTATTTTTGTGCAAATATAAACTGAGATAGTTAGTGCATGTATTTATGGTTCCTAGAATGATAGAAAAGCTTTCCATTTCAATTAATCATAATATCTAGAGGATAAAATTGCAAGGTAGCATAGTTATTTTCTACAAGTGATTTGTGTTATTTCCTAGGTAGATGATTTATGACATTTCATAACATTTACCCTTAAGTATTTTTCATTTCCTAAATAGGCAAGCATTTAATTTCCTTCGTTAGAAATAGATTTACATTCAATGTCAGTATTCAGACTCCTTATAGTTAATAGAAGACTGGTCTGCAACCCTAGCAGTCTAGCACCCTAGTTCAAAAGTGATATTAATATAATTTTGCATTTGTTGTGTATATATCATTGTCACCTCCAAGTTTGTATGAAACCCCAAGTTGGTAAAGTAAATTTGGTAGCCCTAGGAGTTGCATAATCCTTGCTACAATACTGAGGCTCATCAATTTTTGGTTCCATTGTCAGGGAGGTGTCTTGGTAGATGTAATTTATACTTTTCTTTCTAAATTGAATTCAGTAGGTCATTATTATTCTTCTTTCCTTTTTTTTTGCAATTAATTATGAAAAACACATAAGAGGAAAAAAAAATTTCATGCCTCATAGGAGTACAGATAATTTAGGGAATGTTTTTCCAAATACCCCTACACCATCAAAAAATCAACCTTCCCTCTTATTCAGTGGTTGTCAACTTCCCTCTGACTGCAACGGAGTTGGAGGACCTATTAGGTGAGAAATCAAAGATCTTTGAAGAACCTATTAGGGAAGAAGAAGAAGAAACCATTCCACACACTTACACTGGGGATGAAAATAAAAATAGGACTAAAAATAGAAGTGAGGGTGCTTTTCCCATTAGAGATACTAATGGAGATGTTAGGATGAAAAACGTAAGCCCCTATTCCCTTCCTCACTTCCATGGCTTAACCTCAAAAGACCCTGATACCTTTTTGTTTGAGTTTGTTGTCATTTGCAGAACCTATGATTGTACCTCTGATGACTAGAAGTTGAATTTGTTCCCATCCACCCTTAAGGATGTAGCCTTGCACTATTTCATGGGTTTAGCTAGGGAAAACAACTACCTGGGCTCAAAAGAAAAAATTCTTCAATGAAAAGTATAGGCACTATTGTAGGTCCAAGGACACCAAAGAGGAAATATTTAGGATGACCTTGGGACATGATAAATCCTTGGAGGATTATGAGGAAAGGTTCCAAATTAGTGATAAAAGGGCCAGATGCACCCTTGATCCTTAATGGCTCAAGTTATTCCTTCTTAGAGGGATGAGGGAAGATATCCTAGAAACCCTAAACATGTTGTCTATAGGGGACACTTATTAGCTATCTTATGATGATATCAAGACAGTTTTCAAAAATCATTCTAGGGCTGCTAGAGAGAAGGGTAGGGCCAGTCAAGATTTGGCCAATTCCTCTTCCTCCAACACATCTATCAAGAAAGAAATTGGAAACATGTTGGATGCATTTAAAATTGAAATGTTGCATACCATTTCTCTGTAAATGGACATGATGAAGATAAAGAGGAACCAGGAGGAAGCATAGAGAGCCTTAGATGCCTTTTGCCCTAAGTGCACTAGAAGACACCCTATAAATGAATGTCCATTGAATGTTATAGAGGTTTCAATCTGTGAGGAAAATGATTCCACGGATAAGTTCCCTTCTCTGCCTGGATTGAATGTTGTATATCAAGGAACTGAAGGTGGGGCTGAACAAATATGTTATATCAACCAAAGGAGGCCTCAAGGACCTCGACCATAACAGCAGGGCATGAAAGGGGCTTCCTATTCATATTACTATCCCAATTAGAATGCGTCCCTTCCTCCTTAGTGTTCTCCTACTCATCCTTCATGGTACACACATTCTCCTTGGCCTTATGCATCTCAATAACCTTCCCAAACTGCCAATTAGTCATTTCAGGCATATGCTCCCCCACATCCTCAGTGGAACGCCCCATCACTATAGTGGAGGCCCCCATTAATCCAATATCCATCCTTACTACCTCCACCTCCATCTCAACAATAGCTGCTTCATCTTTATCCACCTAAGAAACCTCATATGCATGCCCAACCAAATACGAATGCAAAAAAAAGAGCCATAATAGGTCTATATTGGAGAGACATCCTACCCTACCTATGCTGTGGAAACTCAAGAAATCGACCTTAGGTCTAGAAGAATTCTTCCAGATAACTAACCTCCATTTACACTTGAGGATCTTGAAGAGGAAAAAGTAGAGAGGGTTCATAAAGCCAATCAACCTTGCTTTCCTGAATTATTGATCCATTCTAGTTAGCACACCCCAGAAGAGACTGGACTTCTGGGAGAATTGAAAAAATTGTGTGTTAAAATCCCACTCCTCCAAGCCATCAAGGATGTCCCCATCTATAACAAGATAATCAAGGAGAAATGATTCAAACATCCTGGGAGGATAATAAAGACAACCTTACTGTTAATGTCATTGGAAAGTTTTCTAACTTAATGTTGGGGAGAGTGATTTACCCAAAGTATCTAGACCCTGGAAGTATTGTGGTAGATGTGCACATTGATGGAATCACTATCCGCCATATCTTGACTGATCTTGGGGCTACTATCAGTGTGGTGACTAAGGAGACCATGCTAAAATGGAACCTCCAAGGACCATTGAGGAAGACCACAATAGTATTGTATCTTGCAGACAAATCCATAGTAGCTCCTAAGGGAGTTGTTGAGGATGCGATGGTCGCTACTTATTTGTGGGAGTGCCTTGCTAACTTCTTAGTTCTCTAGCCCAATACCAAATTCAATGGTTATCCTCTCATCCTTGGAAGGCCAATGCTAGCCATTGTTGATTCTTACATAAGTTACAGGGTTGGGAAAATGACCATTAAGAATGGGAATTTGTCCAAACAGTTGGTCTTGTACCCTTCTACTCAATCATCCCTACATAATTACTTACCCTTATGGTTGGAAGAGGAGGAGGAATATTAAGTACACCATACCACATCCTACCCAATATGTACCTTAGATATTATTATAGGATGGGGGAACCTATTGAA
Organism: Pinus taeda; assembly: GCA_000404065.3. Classification (NCBI taxonomy): domain Eukaryota; kingdom Viridiplantae; phylum Streptophyta; class Pinopsida; order Pinales; family Pinaceae; genus Pinus; species Pinus taeda. Next base: position 13,841 of record APFE031307045.1, read on the forward strand.
GATGACCTAATTGATTAAATCCTCCAGAACCAGCCCCCCAACACCTTGCATCTTGATGAGCTGGTGAAGAAATCTAAAGATAACCCTTGGATTAATTTGTGAATAGTTGACTCAAGTCCTGCTCATATCAAAATGGTAGAATTTGGTCGATCTAAACCATTAGAAATCAACCCCTCTTTCTTAGCCCATCAAGAATAGAAGTTGTTCAACATGCTGAGAGAGAACTTGGATGCCTTTTCTTGGAGCTATAAGGAAATGAAGGGAGTGCAACCTTTGGTGTTTATTCACCACATCTACATCAAGGATGGCAGAAAACTAGTGCGCCAAACTCAAAGGAGAATGAACCTAGCCCTCAAAGACATAATCAAAGAAAAACTATGAAAGTTGTTGGATGCAGGGTACATTTACCCTATCTCAGATAGTGAGTCGGCGTCTCCTCTAGTTCTAGTCCCAAAGGTTAATGGAAAATAGAGGATATTTGTTGATTACAAAGATTTAAATAAAGCCACTAAAAAAGTCTATTTCGCTCTCCCTTTCATTTACCAAGTCTTAGATGGTCTTGGGGTACCTTTCCTTATAGGGTCCTTCCTTTTGGATTATGTAATGCGCTTGCCACTTTTCAATTGGAAGTTCTGAGCATCTTTGCTGAGCTAGTTCATGTCTCCGTAAAACTCTATATGGATGATTTCACTCCCTATGGGTGTGATTTCCTAGAGCCTCTCTCTAACTTGGGGAAGGTATTAAATAAGTGCATTGAAGTGAAACTATTCCTTAGTCTTGAGAAGTGTGAGTTCCTGATGAATGCGGGGATTGTTCTAGGTCACTCAATATCCTAGGAAGGACTACAAGTGGACCCAAATAAAATTGCTATCATAAAAAGGGCCCCTACTCCTCAAAAGTAGAGGGATATCCAGAGTTTCTTGGGATTTTCAGGATACTATAGGAGGTTTATCAAATATTTTAGCAAATAATCCTCAACAATGTTTGGATTGTTGGCCAAGGACTTCGAATTTTGGTGGTTAGAAAGTTTTCAAGCGGCCTTAGAATATTGAAGGACAAGTTGACTACTACACACATACTCAGAGGCCAAAATTGGGCTCTTCCTTTCCACATCCATGTTGATGCATATGAAAAATCCATAGGAGAATCTCTAGGCCAGATACATGACAAGTTTCCTTATGCCATTTACTTTATTAACAAAAATTTGTCCAAGGTTGAATTGAACTACACTTTGACTGAAAAGGAACTCCTAGTTGTTGTCCACTCCCTCAAAAAATTCAAACACTACATCACTGGTTATCAAAAATTGGTGCATACTGACCATGCTTCCATCAAATAATTAATGAAAAAATCTGATGTGAATGTTAGAATTATTAGATGGTTGCTTTTATTACAACAATTTGATTTAACTATCATTGACAAGCTAGGTAGAGAAAATGTAGTTGTAGATTATTTCTCTAGACTTGCTTTGCTTGTAGGTGAGGAAGGAATTGTTGATGATCAACTGCCAGATGAGCATTTATTTTTCTATTTTAGTTCCCTCCCTATGGTTTTCTCACATAGCCAACTACCTAGTTACTGCACAATTTGCTCCAAATCATTCATCGAAGGAAAATATAATAATTGTAAGGAAGAGTGCCCCATTCACTTGGATTGGGGGAAATGTCTTCAAGTTAGGCCCAGATCAAATTGTGAGGAGATATGTTAGGGAGGAGGAAGTCTTTGACATCTTTCTAGCCTGTCATGATGGGCCTTGTGGAGGTCACTTTGTAGGTAGGAGGACAAATTTCAAGGTGTTGCAAGTTGGCTACTACTGGTCCACTCTCCACCAGGGTGCAAGAAGATACACTAGTTGATGTGATCAATGCCAGAGAATGGGGAAACCTACTTCCAGGGATGAAATTCCCTTGTAGCCTCAAGTAGCTCTAGAGCCATTTGACAAATGGGGCATGGATTTCATTGGGCCCATTGATCCACCATTAGGGCAGAGAAGGCACATAATTGTATGCACCAATTATTTGAAAAAGTGGGTTGAAACCAAGGTTGTCAAGGTAGAAACATAAGAGAAGGTGGTTGATTTCTTAAGGGAGAATGTATTTTACAAGTTTGGGTACCCTAAAGAACTAGTCACCGATCAGGGAGGTTATTTCACATCACATATGATCGAAAATTTGTTGTAACAACATAAGGTAAAAAACAGGAAGTCAATTACCTATCATCCTCAGGCCAATGGAAAAGTAGAGGTCACTAACAAAGAATTGGAAGGAATCCTCACCAAGGTTGTGAGAAGCAGCAGAAGATATTGGGCTGATAGACTAGTGGAGGCCACTTGGGCCTATAATACAACCTGGAAGACAACCACTAGCTTCACCCCTTATCACTTGCTCTATGGAAGGAAGGCTCTATCATCCATTGAGTTTGAGTACAACACTTTGAGAATGGAAGAACAATTTGATTTGGATGTTACAAAGGAACATGAGGAGAGGATGCTCCAACTCAATGGTTTGTATGAATTCAGGATGTAGGCCCTCCTACACATTGAAGTTATTCAAGTACAAAGGAAGGTTTGGCATGAAAATAAAATCAAGGATGAGGTTTTTCAAGGAGGGGATTGGTCTCTACTATATGACTCCATGTTCAATGACTTCAAAGGAAAATTGATGACCAAGTGGTTGGGCCCATATCTGATAGAGAATTTCCATGAAAATGGGGTTGCTCAAATCAGGAACATTGATGAGGAAGGTATTCCCTTGCTTGTCAATAGATATAGATTGAAAGCTTATAAAATGCCTCTGTCTAGGGAATAATTCATCAGTATCATTAGTAAGGAGGTAAATGTGATTGGAAGTGTCATAGCTTTCAAGTCACACAATTGTTGAATACTGTTAAAAAAATAAAAAAGAAAAAAACAATAAGGGGCCTAGATGAAAACCTCTATGAGGCATCTAAGACCAACTCTTGGGTTGAAAACCTCCTTGAGGTATCCCAGGAGTGAAAAAAAGAAAAGTAAAAATATCGTTGGGTGAAAACCTCCTTTGAGGCACCTAAGGCAAGCAGGCAGGCTGAAAACCTCTTATGGGGCAGCCTCTGTGTCTTAAAAAAAAAAGAAGAGAGAGAGAAGAAAAGAAACCAAAAATGCCATGGGAGGGACCTCAAACTTGCCCACTAGTAAATTATGTGATTTTGTAGGTTTTTGAACGAAATAAAAGATTCAGAGATATAGGGACAACATGCCAAGAATCATCTCATTTTTTCCTCCATCCACTTCATCTCATTTATGCATGCCATGTCACCATCACTCATCTCCATTTTCAAGCATCAATTTTTCTTGTGTGGAATTTTCTAGCTTTCTACAGGATGTCCTATAGCCGCTACAGGAAGATCCTATAGCACTACGGGATTTCCTATAATGCTACAGGAAAGGGGCCCCGATACGAAAATCACTATGAAATCCTTTTCTAGGTTCAGTTGGGACCCTAGACCTCATCATACTTCACCCATCATCAATGTTCCAAGCCACCATATCCATACCTAGCTCTGTGTAGTTCAAAAAAAACACAGGAAAAAGAAAACAAATAGAGGCCCAAAGGACATGTCCTTGCTTGTCTCAACCATTCACCACTCCATCTAATCCTTCACCATAATTCTCCAACCCATACACCACTACTCAACCTACCTCTGAGAAAAATCATTGAAAAGAAGGAAGAAAAATGGAGTTGTAGGGTTTCCTTTAACAGCTATAGGATCTCCTATAGCACCCTGTGCCATCACTGCATCAAGCCTAAGCCTACATTCTCCTTCACAAGGATGTACCAAGCACCTGCACACATGGAACAACATGTCGTGAGCTAGATAAGGAGGAGGAAATGAACATGAATGACAAAAATGAACACTTACCTGAGTAGCAACACAACAAGCCAATCCTCCAAGCATGCATCAATCAGCAATGGTAGGCACATGTATGGCCACTCATCCAACTCTTCCCCATGTATGATATGATGAAAATATATAAATGTTGAGAAAATTTCTTTTTTAGAAGCTAGAGGTGGCCAGTTAACTTGGCCACCCTCAACTAGTGATAAAAAATTGAAATCCTAGTTAGCATGCCACGTTGGAGTGTCAAATCAATGGGCATCATTCAAAAAGGTGGTCGATTCAGTTATGTGAGAGTGGTAATGATTACGAGGGGAGAGTGCATGATCACCAACGGTGGGCCAACGGTCACAATGAGGAAATCCCATACCATTTCCAGTTAACACAACACTCCAAACATTGACCACAAATAACATAAAATTCCAAACTTTCATGCAATTGTTGCTCATGTCAAAATCAGAGAGACTGGGACTAGTTAAGAAGCCATTGAAGAGTTAAACCTTGTTTTTTCTGCCCTACAAGAAACAAAGCTACATGAAGCTACAGGAAACTCAGAAAGTTACAAGAAGCACTAGAATTTCACAAGAAGTCTGCAAGGGGTGCCTAGGGTAAAATTGATCAGCAATTCTAAATATCCCAAGGATCACATTGAAAATTAAGTGGCCCATCTCTCCCATGTTCATGATTTGATAGCTAAAAAGAAAAAAATCTCCAATCTTCTAGTAATTACAGTGGGTTGGAGAATTAGATAAAATTTTGGGAAATTTAACAAAATTGTGTGGATATAGAAAAGGGTATACATTGCAGACATCTACCAAAAACATTTTAAGCTCTCAGCCACCCTAAAACTCATACTGAAGCTAGCCTACAAAACCTCCTACATTTAGCTATAAACAAATAAGACAAATGGGAAGGGGATTCAATCGAAGGGAACCCACAAATACATCAAGTATGAGCCTTCATCCCCCTATGGTAAATATTTGTAGGATACATCATTGGTTGGGATTCTTTGATTTTCTCAGAGGGTACGATGATGATAGAGCCCACGAGTTTTCCATGACAATCAAATCTAACGCAATAACAAGTGCTCCCACTATGGTGATATGGTTGTCCATTATAAACAACCCTTAGGTGATCAACAAAATAACCACACTTCCTGAAGGGGTACAATGGAGGAGGGAGGACAAGGCTAAAAACACCTTTACTGAGAAAAACTTCTTCATAAATGATGAAGAGCCAATTGAAGACAAAAATGAGGTCATGAGGGAGAGCCTTCCCTATCGTTGGGATGAGGTGATCTAGCACATCCTCAAATACATTTCTTGTAAAGGGAGACTCAGTGTACTTTATGGCTACCAATCAGACTCCTCCATGAGGTGAGGTATGGAGACGATTTACCCATGAACCAAAGGCTCAGTGTGCCTTATTTGATTTTGCAATCAATTATAGACATGAGCCAAAAGGTTCAAGAATGGAAACACCAACAATTAGCACATCATTGACTCATTAAGATGATAATGGAGGATGCCTTGAGCCAATTAAGAATTCCTATTATTTGGTCCACATTGAGAGACATGGACAGAAAGTTTGTCCTTGAAATCCAATCCCTTGAATATGGTGGGACCCCAGCCTCTAGTGACGAAGAGGAAGCATAAGAAAAAGAAGAAGAGGAGGCAAAAATAGACAAAACTAAAAAAAAAGGATAAGAAGAATAGAAAGAACAAGAGAAAGAAGCAGAGAAAGAAGAAGAGGAGGAACATAAGGTATAGAGTAGCCTTGAGAAACATACTAAATAAGGGGAGAGACCTCCAAGATTGTCTCCTAAGCCCACTAAAAAGGAGGCAATTGTTGCTTTGGATCCCCTAAGCACACCCATCAATTCCAACAGGAAGGATAAAGGCAAGCTCCCCTCTATTTTAAGACAAGAAGAGCACCAAGATCAAGTAGGGGAAGCCACAAACACTGACAACAACTCCCATCCTAATTGAAGAGTCACCAATCAAGAAGGAAGAGCTAGGTTACATGGGAATGAAGTTAGGAATCCTATCAGGAGGTTAGCATAAGAAAAGCAAACCAAGGCACCTATGACCCTCTTACAGAAAGAAAAAATCTTTCTATAGGATCCTCAGACAATGCTACAGTAAACATAGAAAATTTTATAGGAAGGACAGCAGGGGCAAAAATAAGGCAAGGAAGCAACACCACAGGTGTAGGAAGGGGAAGCTTCTCGAAAAGCATTTGAGGGAGATTTTCTAGAGATGTAGGAGCCTAGCCCATAGCCAAATCATAGTTCTTACTACAATTTCATCAAGGGAGGTGGAGTAATACCACATAAATTTGAAATCCCTCTCTTCTTTGAGCATGAAAAAGAAAGGGCAAGAACAAATTGCTGAATGAAAATTGACAAGTCAAAGAAGGTAGAAGGTGTCAGCCATATGGAATAAAAACTCTAGATATGGGAAGGGAGTTCAGTGAGTTAGGAGACAAAGAACACATCATGAGATCTCAATTACAGGCATAAAACATAGCGTTGAGGAGGAAGTTGTAGGAAAAAGAGAGAAAATTTTCCACCATGGCAAGTCTCTCCATGGAGGCACTTCAGTACATGATGCCTTCCAAATCATGTGCACTATACCTCAAGGATCAATGTCTAGAGTTTCAAATTAAGACATTAGCATAATAGGGGGGCATTCCATTCCAAGAATATATACAATTCATAGAGTTATGTCACAAGAGCACCCTGGAAGAGAAGGCCTAAATATTTGAATTTTACTTACACAAATTTGAATTCACATATTTAAATGTGCAGAACCCCAATGCAAATTTGGGGGACTTGCAGCTAATGGCCCTTGTATCATGAATGGGTCATGAGAAGGTTAGGGATGAGGAAGTGAAGAAAATAGTAGAAAAATAGGAAAGAGAGCCCCTTTACATCAGAGAAAAGAAAATAAATTCCATGGAGGTCATTAGTAACCACAACATCATTTCCAATGATGCGCAACCTTCACCAAGATGCTTGGCTACATAAGAGTAGGACATCTCCCAATTTGACAACCCTTTAAGATTTTTTGGGAGTGAAACCTAGTAATCATGCCAGAAGAGATGGAGAAACCTACCACACTATCTAAGGATCACAGAGTACCACACCCTGAAAGGTTGAGAAATGCATGGGAAAGGACCCCCCTGTATAAGAATTCCATGTAGAGACTAAATATCAATTGGATTGGACTAAAAATAAGTCCACCCTTGCTGTTGGGTATGTTAGAAGGTAGGAAGGAAGAAGAGGAAAGAAAGTAGTGGGAAAAGATAGAGAAAAATGTAGGGTTCTATCCTCAAGAGGAAACTCCATCAACAGACGCCTAGGATGTCAGAGAGGCTACAAGAGCTATGACATATATCAATATAGTCTAAGTTTCTCAGAGGATGAGAAACACTTTTAGTAGGGCGGTGATGATGAGGCTCATAAATAGGTAAACTATATGGGTCACAATGCCACTCTCCATCTTATTAAAATCGACTTTTCTCCCATTTATTTACATATTTTTTTATATTTTTCTTAGTGAGAAGGGTGGAGGTGAGTTACTATGTAATGTGGCATAATATGTATTAAATGCAGGAATTAGAGCATTTTTGGTTTGAATTAAGTGTAGGAACTCGAAGTGGGCAAGAAAGAGATATTTTTGGAGATTGGTATCCCTCCTTAACTCCTCAAATCATTCGAAGATTCCACCACCATATCTCATCTGCTTGGAGTGACTAGTAGCTAAGGAAGCAATTCCATTGGTAGCCAAGCCAGTGACAGTTAAGAAAGAGTTATTCTTGAGTTAGGGAGATAAGCCTCCCTATTTTCTAGGGATATGTTGGGAGCTCCAATTTTGTATAAATAAGAGAACCAAGGGACTCATTAGGATTCGATTTTTTGTTGTAGCGAAGAGTCCATATGAGCTAAAATAGTGTGACTGTTATTGTTATGTTGTGTTTAAAATTTTGATGATAATAAGAAATTCTACCTTAATCTAACACTGAGCTAAATCAGAGGGCTGAAGATCTTGGGTTAGGGCCCAACCCTAGTAGTAGAAGTTCCCCTTTTTGTATCTATATTCTTAGATTAAAATTATAGTTAGTTGTTGAAGTTATTTATGTTTTGTTTAGCTTAAAAAGTGTTTGAATTATTTCTTAACCTAGTTTCCATTGGTTTGAAGAGGTAGAGTAGTGATGTAGTAGTGAGGGAATGTAATTGAGAAAATATATGGACAACCCCAAAAATAGAGCTTGTCTTTTGGTCATTGCATAGCTTAGGGTTCATTCTTAGCAAGATCAATGTTTATGATTTCTTGGAAGAACTTGTAGTTTCTGTTTTTTTTTCTCATGTTTTTTGTCGCTTAAAAGACATTTCACCTCATAAATCTAGTCCTTAACCATAGATCGATCTACTTTCTCAAATTCAATTCATATTTTCCATGTTGACATGTAGTAATTCATAAATGAAAATAAAAACATGTTTTGTTGCATAGATTATTGATCTGCAAGGAGGAACTCATCCAACCAGCTTCACTTAGGTTCTCTCTGCCTTCTTCCAAGGCATACCAGCCCCTAGTTCAAACCACTATTTTTCAGCCACCGTGAGGAAGCCACCTTAGGCAAATCCAACCTCCTTGGAGTGTTGGGCTTAGTCTTGGGTAATGAGCACCTTCCCTACATCTTTTATCACCATCATACATCTCTCTAGAACCTCATCTAACTTTTATTGCCTACCTAATCCCTTTAGCTAAAATCTTGTAGAAAACTAGGACATCTTGTAGTAGATTAGGTCATATTGTAGAAAACTAGGACATCTTGTAGCAGATCAAGTCATCTTGTAGAAATTTCCTATAGCAGCTATAGGATCTCCTGTAGCAGCTTGTTTGACCCTATTTTGACCAAATATTGTAGTATAAGAGAAGGTTAGGCCCTCACCTTGGATTCCATGCCCATAAATTCCACTTAGAGAAACCTTCCCATTCCTTATCCCTCTGCAAGATCAAAGAAAATAACATAGCATTTACATTTATGAATTTAGCAATTAAAAGATTTTTTTTGCAAATATAAACTGAGATAGTTAGTGCATGTATGTAGTCCTAGAATGATGGAACAAATTTCCATTTCAAGTAGTCATAATAGCTAGAGGATAAAATTACAAGGGTAGGATAATTCTTTTATGCAAGTGATTTGTGTCATTTCCTAACTACAAGATTTATGTAATTTCATAGTATTTACCATTTAGTAATTTTCAGTTCCTAAATAGGCAAGCATTTGATTTCCTACAATAGAACTAGCTTTACATTCATTGGCAGTAGTTAGACTCCTTCTAATCAATAGACAAACTGTCCGGAACCCTAGTGGTCTAGCGCCCCAATTGAGAAGTGACATGAGTAGAATGTTGTATCTATTATGTATATATCATTATCACCTACAAGTTTGTATAAAACCTCGGGTTGATAAAGTAAATTTGGTAGCCCTAGGAGTTGCAACATCCTTACTACAAATCTGAGGATCATCATCTTGCACACTCTTCCTCTCACAAGATCCACACAACAAATCGTCCTTCCTATTATGTGGTCTCACCAAAACAATTAATAACTTATGCCGTAGTTCCTCCTTTTAAAGGAAATTCGAATGGTTCAAATTAGTGAGTTTTCTAATTAAGGAATGTTGTTTTGATTGATTGAGTTAGCATGAGTTAACTACTCATGAAACTTGTCCTATCTCAAATCAAAGACTTGAGACTAAAACACACATTATTTTCCTCAATTAACTTGCAACAAAAAACTAATAACTCAACCTTCCACTTTAGCACATCAATTAACTACCTCATAAATCCTCCTAAATTTTAGGGATTTTTTCGTAAATTATAGGAACTCATCCTAATTTTTAGGAAATCAAGTATGAAAAAGAAGAAACTCGAATTTGACTCCTTGAATTAAGGCACAAATCGAGGAATCACTTTCTTGCTATTATTTCCAACTGATTTTTTAATTATTTTTCATTAGGTTAAGCTATGCATGCAACATCTAGCACTTTTCCTCTGCATGACCATGAAGGTTACGGTGGTTATACTGGCTGCTAGGATCTTTGCAGTAGTTTGTTGTGGCTATTGTAATTTTTCCTTTTCCCCTTTCCACTTCTTCTTCCCCTCCTTAAAAGATTCTTGGTGCTCCTTTTGCTTTGAACCACTTGATTTCCCTTCCTTTTGGCCTATTTTCTTTAGGTATTATTCTTGTACACAAGCCTCATCCATCATTCCAGTTTTGAAAAACATCACTTAATTTTGTAGATGGTTGTGTAGACTACCAAAATACTTGAGGAGTATGTCTAGGTTCATTTGGGAGATACCTGACATTATTTCAATCTTATTACATTTTGTGGTGTAATCTTGTACACTTTGTCGCTATCTCTACTTGAAGTAATGCCACCAAATCCATTGATCCTCTACATACCAGATAGGGTAGAACTGTGAATTTGTTATACTTTTGAAATTCTCATACTTAGTCACTAGAGGATATCCCTATGATATCGAGGTTTTATGTGGATTTCCTACCAGGACATAGAATGACACTCTAATTTTATATGTGCAAATGAACATTTTTTTCTTCCTCTATTGGTCCAAGTGGATATTTGTGGCCACTCGTCTATTATACTTAGACCCTGACCATTTTTTCTTTAATTTTTTCAATTTCCTTAATTGTAGCACAATTTATGATTTTTTTAGCAGTTTTTAAGGTCCTGAACTTTTGGAGCCATTTTGAGGCCCTAAATGACATTTTTTAGAAATATGCAAGAAGAATACAAGATTTCTACTCAATATTTGTCGTCAAAAATTGTAGTCCTCAGATAGTATTTCTAACAAGATATTATGCACATCAAATAGAGATTGATGCCAAAGTTATGACCCTAGGAAATTGATGTACCAATTTACCCCAAAGGCGCCCATAGTTTGGTGTTTCGTCTCCTAGTTTAGGTTTTTGGATGGTTAAGGTTTTCCATTATTTCTCAATGATAAATAGGAATTCAAGCCTCATTATAACACAATTCAAAGGCATGTAGCCACCACATCTCTTCTTAGAGATAAACTACCATTACCCAAGATAGTGTTATTTCCATTCGGTTTATAAGCATATTTTAGTATCTGATATTAATTAAATGAAGTCATATTTCTATTGCATCTCTATATTTATGGTTATATCTATAATTTTTTTTGTTCCTATTTAAATTTGGATCAGTGTGTTGGATACCTATACCAATAGGTTTCATATTTCATGATTGGCAAATACAAGTGCCAAATATGCTCCATTTTGCTGCTACAAAGGTTCCATATTTGCAAGAAAAGACAAGGTGTGTATATGCCTGCATATTACAGAGTTTTGATGGATGACCCAACAGTCTAATCTGGATCATGCCATGTTTTCAATTTATGTTGTAGAATAGAGAAAGAAATCTGTCCAAACTGTTTAATCTTGGCAGATCAGTAGCTAGGTAGAGAAACTAAGGTTCCCAACTGCTTAATCTGGGGCCTTGGAAGGAATAAGGGTAGTACTAGATAGGAAATGAAAGCAAAAAAGCCAATGCAAAAGAAAAGGCACACAAAGGGTTTGCAAGTCCAAGTGCACCCTCCAAGAAGGAATAAAAAATGTTAGGCAAATTAGTTGGGTAGGTAGATGGGGTTGCAGAAGTGATGTTTCTTCCAAGATCAACTTTGCTAACCATGTACAGGAAATGTAACACAGTGGAGCATGATTAACTTCCTTTTTTCCATTTGTATATCACTCATTACTAACACCCCTTCACAAGTTGTGTACATAAGAGAAACTTGAGGCTTTGTGATGGTTCTTATGGCCTTTAAAAGCCACATTTCTTGTGCAAAAGTCTTTTCATTTTGATCTACTCTTTACACTAAGTTGTTTTCAAGAAAACTTAGTTGCACTGATCCCCATCCATATTTTCCTCCCACATTAACAGCTAACTTTATTATCTAGCTCCTTATACTCCATTTCCCCTATTATTATAACACCATGGTGTATAAACCCCACACAATTTATAAATATCCCCTCCTTGGCACTATAGCCATAATTTCCACTCCCTGGGAATTGAATTAACATCTGGTTAAGGTCAAGAACCCATGTCTAACCCCTTTTCTCCATCTGAACCCATCCCCCTACCCAAGTCTCGAATTTTGCCTGAAAACCCTTAAAGAAACCCTTTTTGACCCCTTATACCATTAAAGGGCAAAAATATCATGAAAACATGCCTTCCCCCGCCTTATCCTAAGGTTGATAACCAATGTGCGCCTTTTCATATGATTTTATCAAAACCCCCTTTTTCCTAAAGTTTTGCCCCATATGCCTTGTATAAAATTTGCATGAAATACTTTGGTTTTTACCGTTTCCTAATGTTGGCGGGCAAATTTGATTTTAATAAAGAAAACCATCACAAACCATTGAAAATCATTCATTAAGTGGAGGGTCCCGCCGGGCGTGTTTGCCAAGAAATATTATTTTATAACCTGCCCACTCACTGTTATCTTCCATGCAGTTGATCGACCTGATAGCCGTTCGATCGTGGCCTTGCCAGATCTACGGCCAGCAGCAATTTCGGAGGGGCCCAACGTCCGACCCTTAACAAAGATTGATTTTATTTTCCACGCAGGTTCATTGCCCGACAGCCGTTCGATCATGCGCTCGCAGATCAACAGCTCTCATAAATTTCAGAAGGCCCCCGATGTCTGACAGATACCTTCCGATATCTGTCAGACGCTTGCGTCACGCTGGGACACGCGTCACTCCTAAATTCCATCGGAGCCGCCTCTGACAGATTCCTTGCCGTGCAGGAGGGGGCCCGATATGGCGACATCTGTCCTTCCACGTCCCCACCCTGCTGTTACCCATGTCATTGCCACAACCCCGCACCCCGTCCCCCATTCGCCCACCTGGCTGCCACCTCATCGCCCCCGTGGACTAGTCTCAGGCCGCCACATCACCTGATGACGTCCTGCTGACGTCATCCAACCCGGACCCACATGTTGACATCATGCTGACTGTTATCACAAAATCATTACTGATGGCTGCTAATCAGTAAGACCTTATGTAACTGTTTCAGACCAGACTTTTAGCTAGGGATTAGCCTCCCTAACCTGAGAGGGCTCTCTCAAAAATAAACTATTGATTTATCTTTAAGCACAAAGAGGGTTAACTCTTGAAATGAAAATTTATTAAACTTGCTGGTTGGATAGACTGCATAACATTTCTTCCATTGGGCTCATGGAGTCAAACATCTTTTAGTAAACTATTAACTGTTCATTCATAGAAGCCAAGGCATGTAATGTTTAAACATTCAAGACATTCATCAAATAACCATCAACTGATAAGTACACACAGGAAGTCTGAGCACTAGGTGAATTCAGAGTGATTGCATACTCATAAAGCTGCAAAACTTACATTTGGTAAGACAAAACCACCAACATCTTGAGCATTTTAACACATTATGAATCTTGGAAAGAATAAAACAGTCTTTCTATTACTGTAAAAAGCTTTACACATAAACCAATAAAAACTCTGTCCTTTGCATAAGTATCCAACCCTTTTTACATCAGAGTTTTTCCTATATATAGGAAAACAAAGCTAGACTACCTTGAGTCTCCTCCTCCAGCATGAGGGGAGCTTGATATCCTATCATTAATTACCTTATCTATATCTAAACAAACTTATTAAATACAAAGGTATTGTGCTGTAATACATAGAGTCCTAATCGTATTGAAACTCTAATTCTATCTCCTCGTGTGCATGATTCCTTCTTGAGCTTTGACACCTGTATCCTTTCTATAGTGGCTGAGAAGGCATGGGATGTGCAATTAATGTTCCATGTTTGCTTTGGATGCTGAAGACTTTGATCCACTCCCTGTTGGCTGAAAATATCCCTAAACTTTCGGTTCTGGTTCCCCATCACCGAGTATGCAGCAATAGGTACTTTCAGTCTTTGATAACCCAAGAATATATAACGCTGCCATGTTGCTGATGTGGTGTAGGCTGGATTGACGGACAAGTGTCTCTCTTTCAAAAACTCCCGCTCATAATAACAAACTGCTCTGTCTGCGTTAAAAAACATCATCTACAGCAGTTTCGTAGCGCGCTACGAAACTGTTGTTTTATTTAAAACAGTTTGCCTTTTGTCCCGAGATCTTTTATAATTAATCACCCTCTGCAAGCAGCTCCTTAGGAGTGAGACCATACAAATGGGAAATATGTGACTTAACCATGATTGGAAGTCTTCCAACTAGCAATTTTAGCATCTACTTCTTCTTCAACACCCAACAATTCTATAATGCCCGTTTCCATAAGATATTTGAAAAGCTTGCTGCTTTTCTTAGATTTCTCAAGATGCTGTTTAGATATGCAGAGCCTTTTGATTTTTAACAATAAAAATAGGCTTCATAAGCCTTCCAGAATCTGAGAAAATCCGAATCTCATTTTGTCTGTCATCCTACCTCTTGGCAATACAGCACTTCGACTGTGCTGAACAGGAGATTTCAACACATTGTCTACCTATAGTGGAATAGTTCTCAATCCTTCAGAAGCACAGGAAATAATAATGACAAAATTTTAATCACTTGGAATATAACTCAAACACATTATGTTGGTTCATGTAATGACTGTGAGTTTTTCACTTCCAGTATACTCCTTAAGCTTTGATATTGACAAAGCAACATCAATTAAAGGTTTCAATGTTGTTTGTGCATTCACTTCATATTTAGAAACATCTGGCTCATATTGTTCCACATAAAGTCTAATTGTCTCGCCAGCTGAACCTGTGCCTGATAAGCGAAATATAATTCTATATCCATCCCTTAAAACAAAACGAATTCCTTGTTTTAACGCTACACTTCCATCAACTGGATCAGTATATGCAAGATCGTCTGCAAACTGAATTGTGTAGTTTCCATAATAATCTGCCCTTCCTTAGATATACAAGGGAGTGTGCCTTGCTGGAAAAAGGTTACATGTTCTGATTCCAAGCCAAATTATTTTCGACTCTTCATATTTCAATTCAACATAAGCCAAACTAGCTTTGAAGGTTTCATGTATCCCGTGGCTCTGCCTGACACTGAATTCTGAGCTCTATCAGAGTCATTTTCAAAATCACCTGTACTAGCATGCAGATATTTTCTGCAAAGGTCCCTTTAAACATCCACAACTCAGTAAATATATACAGAATTATGAGTTCTCTGAAGAAAATGGGATTCTAATTCTAGACAAAGCTGTTAAGACTGTTCTACTTTCTTGATTTCTGCTTGGCAGATAGCCCAGCTTTTAGGGAGATCATAGACGGTTTCATATGCCAGCTGGTATCAAACAGTTCAATAATTGGGTCGGCCGATGTCTCTGACTCTGAATCTGAAACCTTCATTTGCGCTAACACACCTTTTCTTTCATCTGCCTCCTGAGATCTTATTTCTCGTCTTCTGAGATATCTTATCAAAATTTTGATCATCCTTAGATATAATGGCATCACAGATTTCCGCAGAAGGTTCCTTTTTCCCAAGGAATATATGATCATCAACAAAACCATGTTCAGCGTCATCAAGGGTATCCTCAACAACAACTTTAGTAGCATTATCGTCTGAGCAAACTTCCTTCACTTCAGCTTCACTGTGTATAAGCATCCACTTAGAGACCATGCTGGCAAAAGGAGTCGCCCTTGCGTTAACCACATGTGCAATTGATCTTTCAAGTCAGCTTCATATTTAACCCATAAATCTGTGATCGAACGAACTACTCCCCTAACCGAAAGCTTGTCCACAGTGGTGATTATTATATCTGGTAGTCGCATAGAAAATTCTTCTAGTTTCTGAGCTTTTTCAAACAAGACGGAAACTGATGGTAAAATATACTCAACAACGGCCCCAAGGAAACACATTTGGTTATCAGCAAAATTCAGGAGAATGCAACCTTCCCTCTGCTGAAGAAGCGCCATTGATCATTATGTTATTAGATAAATGCTTAACTCTCCCTTGATTAATTCTTTGGGGATGTTCACCACATTTCCTATGGTTTGCACTTCCATATGTAGAAGATCTTCCTCGGGTAGATAATCAACCCGATGCCTTGAATTCCTACCAGCTCGAGATCGCTCTTTATTTACATCTGTTCCTGAATTCAACAACCCAACGATATTCTTTTGGAGCAGATTGCAACAGCTGTAGCTTCTTTTTGCCTTTTCTCTTAGGGTCGGTTTGATTTAATTTCCACCGTTTTGCCATCAAGGATGTGCTTGTCATCTATAACCTTATCCATGACAGACGTGGCAGCATAAGTCACAAACCCGAATCTCCGAGTCTGGCCCTTCCATAAAGATAATTAAACTCTTTCAATATAAGCGCCACATCTTCCTCTCTGATCTTCCCCATTTCTTTCAACTTATAAATAACAAATTCGGCAGCGCTCACAACTCCATCAGAATCCATATCTGCTGCTTCAAGGTCTGTCACCGTAGTCTTGCGGGTAGTAACCCAATGCACCAACGACTGCTGCCTGCCTTCAGTTTTTTGCCTCAGCAAGATACAAAAAGCACTGAGCAAGACATACAGTACTGACCAAGATCCAAATAACAACAAAGATGCGCCCCCCTTCTGTTGAAAAGCTTTGATCTCCATATCCTAAAATTGTAATGGTTGAGCAAACACAATAAAATGAATTGAGGAAATCCAAACCCTCAAACTCGTGCAAGACAACCATACCAACCACAATTAGTGCCAGAAGGATCGCCAGAGATGCTAATAGCTTCCACTGTGCTTTGTGAGTTTGAATTTCATTAGCAAACTTATCTAGGCCATGACTTTGAGGAGCAGATGAGGCCGAAGCTCTTTGTGTAGATTAGCAAACACATTCTCGTTGATTGAGCTCAAGTTCTTGTATTTCTCCACAAAATCGTCCTTTTTTGAGAACTTGTCCTGATCAAGAAAATGCAATAGAGCCCACAGTTCTTCAACAATATTCTGCAGAGGTGTCCCAGTAATCAACAACTTATTTTTGGTACTGAATTCACAGAGAGCAGTGTAGAGTGAGGCTTCACTGTTCTTCAATCGGTGTGCTTCATCAGCCATGAGATGATTCCACTTGATCTTTGAGAGAATGGCCCTGTCTTTCAACACAACCTCATATGTGGTCGATAATATGTTTAACTTAATAAGTCGGCCAGTCTTCTTGTTGGTATAAAATTCATACTCCTGGCAAACCTCTCTACTTGCACGATTGCCAACATAAACAACAACATTCATGTCAGGTAGCCATTTGCAGAATTCTTTTGCCCAGTTTGTTAATGTTGACAAAGGTACAACTACAAGGAAAGGACCGTGTATCTGCTGCACATTCTGTAAAAACCCAAGCATTGACACAGATTGCACAGTTTTTCCAAGCCCATCTCATCTGCAATAATAACATTTGTATCATTCCTCCAGCTGTTCAACATAGACCACATATTTTTTATTTAAGGTAGAGACTTCACTTTCCAACTGGAAACCTTTCTTCTATTATACACCACTGAGCTCTCCTTCTTATAATTGGCCCCTTTTTCAAAAGCCACCTTTCTATTAACCTCAGCTGTCATTGACAGTGGAACTAATTGAGGATTTTTATCCCGGTTAGCAAGCTTTAAACTCTTACTAGAAGGCAAGCAAGCCTGTAGCCATAACTCAGATGGATTACAAATTTCACCATCAATTTGCCAAAACAGGATTTTCCATGCATATATCATATTCCCACAGAACCCACAGGAGACAAAAGTGATATGAGTGAGCAATGGTTTCGGACAAATCCCCAATTTCGTAGCGCAGCCAGTGCAAATTATGAATTATGCGCTACTGAAATCACCTAAACATTTTGCGCTGCGAAACTGTTGAAAGGGTTCATGTGCTTATTTGCAGACATTTAGCATCGAAATTTTGTCAGTGATAACACTGACGTCACTCAAAAAATGCGCCAATAAAGCGAAAAGGTCATATTTTTATGGTTTTTCGTGTTTTTTTTTGTTATTTTCTGTGAAAAAGACCTCTGCGCTGTCTGCATGCACACCATGACGATCAGTCTACCAGCCTACTCCAGACCATCCACAGAAGCTCGAAGCGCCAACCCAACTGCTATTTCGTCCCAAACTACTGGTTAAACAGGTATTTGCCCGTCCATCTCCTCGCAAACTGGTTTTTTCACAGTTACTTGTAAAATACACCTGGACACGGCAGAACACTAAAATTTCACCAGAAAACCAAGTATATCCTATTTCCCTGGACAATTTGAGGTCGAATTGCACTGGCAAAGCCATTTTATACTTCAATTTTAGTGAAAACCATTCTCTGTTCGCGCAATCGTGAACTCATTAACCTGCTCCTAAATTGTCAAAGGAGGTCTGTTAAACTGTATAAGAAGCCTTCTCAGAAAGCCCAGCACTATCCTATTCTGCTGAAGAGCAATCCTGCTGCTCTCTGTTCCTCTCAATTCCATTTTCTCAGTTAGCACGCTCATCATCTCAAGAAATATTTGAACAGACATGGATACCCCTTCAGCATTAGTAG
Organism: Pinus taeda; assembly: GCA_000404065.3. Lineage (NCBI taxonomy): Eukaryota > Viridiplantae > Streptophyta > Pinopsida > Pinales > Pinaceae > Pinus > Pinus taeda. The sequence continues at coordinate 32,310 of APFE031307045.1, forward strand.
CCCTCAATGTTACTCCCTTGAATGCTCCTCAGAGAGAGCTGGATTGGCAAGATTTGGTAGACTTTGATTACCAAATCTCAGAGGACACCCCATCCAAATGTACATTTCACATTCATTTGCTAAATGAGCTCAGGGCTAAACACAGAGATGGAACAGATATCCTAGGCATTTGGGAGTCCTCCCTCCCAATCTTCAAGATGCCCCAGGTCAACCAGTTCCCTGACCTCATCCACTTGTGTGTTGTCTGCTATGATCCTATGCAGAGGGCTGTGCTCAACCCTCAAGGTGCAGTTGTATTTTACACCACCCCTGAGGCCATCAGGGAGATGGTCCAATTCAAAACTCAAAGGAAATTGGTTCCTTTATCCCTGCTGGACCTAATCAATCAAGGAGCCAAGATACTCACAGAGGCAGAGATCCTAAAACTCAATCAACTGTTTATTAAGAAATCTGACACAGTGCTGCATCCTCCCATTTTTGATGGTTATTTAAATCAACTGGGCCTAGACCTAGCATACATGATAAGCTCAGTGCTGGGGTATAAATCAATGGAGTTCATAGAGGAAACTGTGCTAGTAATGATGACAATGTTTACCCCTGGTAAGGCCCCCATTTTCTATGACTATGCTACATATATCTCTGACAAGATACATGAGCAATTTCTACACTTGTCCAGAGAGAGGGTGTTTAGATACACCTCATATATTTATCATCTTATTCTGTATCACCAACATGAGAAGTTCTCTTTTGAAATCAAGAGAACTGGTGCAGTAGGAAACCCAAGATCAGTGGTCTACTAGAGCTCAGTCTTCCACATCCTTGCATATTCACCATACACTTATTCTGAGTTCATAGACTTATTCATCCATCCAGCTTTGTCTCTGCTCTTGACAACACCCCCTCCAAGACTCTCTGATGAAATGCAGAGGATTCTGCAACTGTCCAGTGCCTACAACATAGGAGATTGGTACTTTTACCAGCATCACACTGTGATTAGAATATATGGGTGTGAGCTGCGCCCATACAAGTTGCCCAGATTTGTGCCCATGAGGCTCTTTGCCTTGGAATATTTCAGACAATTCGGCAATGCCGATCAGGTCCACTTTGCAGGAAAAGGTAAAAAGGCACAACTCAAAGTTAGAAACCAGCTTGGCCATTTCATTCTAAACAGAAGAGAGGGATGGAAAGAAGCAGATAGGATGTTGGAAGGCATTGGCCTAAAACAAAGCTTTCTTTGGAAGCCTTATGACCCCAACAACTTTATATCCCTGAGAAGACAGAAATGCAAGCTCTCTAGCTATGAGCATGAGAGCAGGTTCCACGTTTTAAGACATGCAAACCAACCAAAGTGGAGAAGAAACACATTAGAAGAGCTTGTGTCTCAAGAAGAGCTAGTTGAAAGGGCTAGAAGGCATTTATTAAAAATGGCTGACTTGGAATGTCCTTCTCAGGTGCCTGCTCTACCAAATCCTCAAACAACAGCACCTGCTTCATCCTCTGCAACACAACAAGAGGCAATACAAGCTACCAATCAAGGGCAGAGTAAGGACAAGGATAAAGTAATGGAGGAACAACAGGGCCAACAGGGCCAACAGAGCCAACAGGACCAACAACAACAGGGCCAACAGGGCCATCAACAGCAGCCCCAGCAGGAACAGCAGCAAGCAGACCAATAGGGTCAAGGGAAGCAGAAAGGAGAGGCCCAAACATCTACTCAAGAAAAGACAACAACTATGGCGCCTCCTAGACAGGATTCCAGGGTAGACTCCTCCATCCTCCAAACCCCTCAAAGGGAGGATATTAGCAGAAAAAGAGAGAGGGAAACCCCCCTCACCGAAACATCAGATAAGCGGCAAAGGCTGAATCCCTTCTCAGAGGAAGAGATGCAAAGTGTAGAGACTTCTGCCAGCTCCCTGCAGCAGGAGCAAGATAAGGCAGCACTAGGAGAAGTGAGCTCCTCAGAGCAACAACAGAAACAGCTGCAGCTATAAAAGAACAATTCAAAGAGGCCAAACGAAGGAGTGAGCCAATAAAAATTCGGCTCTACAATCACCTATTAAATATGGCTCCTACAAATCAGCAAAGGCTCATGGCTGCCTTTGATGTGCAAGAAGGCAAGATGACCATGAGACACTTCACTCCGACAGTGCAGCAACCACAAACAGCTGCAGATTATATCAGGACTAATTTGGAAGTCCTCTCAAAAGACATCCACCCCATAGATCAGATCGAGCTTCACAAGCAGACGGGTGAGATGGTCTATGCCACTTTGGCAGACAAGACCTTGATCAATTACAGGCTGCAGAATAGCCTAAACAACACTGCAGCA